>LPNX010719971.1:0-96579 GCA_001517045.1 Pseudotsuga menziesii | reverse complement strand
CCTCCAAAATTAATAAATATTATTTTATTATTTTAACTATTATTTTATTAGTTCATTTTAGGAGGCCCATTTTGAGTTGAAATTTCCTCTAATGTATGCACAAAACTAAGAATATAACTCATAATACTACTTAGATAACTATCCATCAAAGTCATAATTTTTTATTTTAAAAAAAATATTCCAACGACCTTTAACAAAAATTAAAATTAAACTAATGACCCAAAAATAATTCTCTTCTCAAAAAAATAAACTTGTTGTATCAATTACATCACACCAAATTAAATGTTTTACCATTACATTCATAATAAAACAACATTACTAAAAATCAATTATTCTCTTCCATGATTATGCTCTTGCAAAACTAAAGTTTGCACCTCTACAACCAGCATATGCTCTTCCACAACCAGTATCTCCAAAACCTAGCTCAGATACCAGATTGTAGTTAGAGAATGCAAGAAGAAAACTAAAAGCACAAGAACTGAAAATGCAATAAGATAGAATATATGAGTTGTTGCTCAAAATTTTATTAAGCAAAAGAGAAAGCTACAATTCTACCTTATGCAGCTCTGAAATGATCTATTTATAACAAATTTTACAAGCATGTTTTATTATTCATTTTATTGTTGGACGGTGGAGCTTATTTATTAGATGGTTGGGTGGTTGGAAGTTTGTTGGACAACTAGCTACTGGCGGCTGTTGGTTTGCTGCAGTTGGTCGGTTGCAGTCAAGATTACAATGTTTAACAGATTCATATCCTCTGCAATAGTTTTGCGTTGCTGATAACACTAGTCAAGGTATGTGATACATACCCTCTTCTGAATTTACATTTATTGTTTACAACCATTATATTCATGGGTGAATAATATGATATATATGGAATTGAATTTTGTAGTTTTTATAAATGGGTTCATGTGTAAGAATGCAAACATGGTTTCGACATATGACTTCTTGATCAGAGGCATAGATAATCTAGGGAATACGAATAACATGCTAGGTTCAGTGGTAACTCCAGTCAATGTAATGCATCTAGCAGGCCTGAAAACCTTGGGAATCTCCATGGCTCAGATTGATTGCGCTCCTTATGGCATTAATACCCCTCACACTCATGCACGGGCCACTGAAATATTGGTGGTATTGGAAAGTAGCCTCTATATAGCATTGAAGCATATTAAGGGATCATGCTTAGATATTGGTTTCATGGTCAAACCTTGACTGTCAAAAAATCAAATTGGAGATATTCCTCAAGATTCAAAAGTTACAGCATAGCCAAAAATGATCCCACATGGCAAGATACACCATAGTTGAACTTGTGGGTTACGATGTAAGTGCAACATACATGTAATTATTAATTACCTAGTGGAATAAGGATTAAGTTATTGTGATTTTTTTGAACTCATGGAAATGTGAAATAAATTTAGGCTATCATTGTACACACATAATGCCTGTAAAATCAATGGTCTTGAAAAAAATTGATTGACTCTTAATATTTTTAACGATGCAAAATCTTAGGGGTAAAATACATCCCACGAGATGATTTTCCATGTTTTATTTTACAAAAAGGAATGTTGATTTTTTTTCAAAAAATGATTCACCCAAATTACACACGATAAAAATACTTTACTCCAAACATCGCCAAAATTGCCCAAAAACTACTTAAAATTATTATAGATTTGAATATTATTACAAAGTATCCACCCATGTTTAACGTTTAGGAATGTAATAATTGGTAATATTCCAAAAGGTTTCTACACTTCAATAAAATTAAATGAATCCTTAAAATTTTTCTCATTCTTAACATTGATGGTGTGGAAAAATGTCTCCTCGATTCGTCATAATTTGTGCCAACATCAAGGTTGTTGGACGACAATACTAACTGTGACAGGTCATTTGAGATCTGTGCAGATGATCCCTCCCATAGCGCAAAACTCTTATCTCTCACAGTTCATAGTCATCCCACCACTTTTTGATGCCATTCCATCATAACACAACTCATCTCCCTCCATATTCATTGTCCTCACGCCCCTTTTAGAGAGCATTTTTCATTTCTTTTCCCTCTCTACGACCATTCAAATGATCTAGACCCATGTTTCTTCAACAATCCATGGACACCACAAATCTTGCAGCTCTTGGCCTTGCAAGGGTATTAGCACTGCTACACAATCAACATGTGACACATTTGTGGTCTCCACAGAGCTACAACGCAACATGGTTCGACCTCTTGGAAACACCAACTCTACGATTTAACAACTTAACTTGATTGTTCTAGATTTTGTTGTTAACTATGTTTCTCTCTCCTCCCATGATAGACGTAACATTGTAGATATCGTATTCATCACATCATACCAAGGTATACTAAATTCATGGATTGCTTATGACCATACTAGGTATTCCTTCCATACTTTCCTCAATGCATTGTTAAGAACACAAAGATAACACCCTTCACATTGATATGGCTCTTCCCACTACTCCATTATCTTTATGCTTCCCTCCCACACCATTAACCACATGTTCCTGCCTTCCCTATGTTGTACCTCTTCTGAGATTCACTATCAACATCATGGGCCATCCTTCAACACCACTCCTACTATTGCATCGTTGTTCAGTAGTTCTCTAGGTCTAAATTCATTGAGTGTGAATATATTCAATAAAACATGTGGTAGTATCATTCTCCTTGGGGAATTATCCTAGCTATATATGTTGGTCGGGGTCTCTCCTCATTGTCTTGCATCCAACATGTGTAGTACATTAAGGTATTCTGGTGTATTCTCCCTAAATAACAAATTATTTTTTCAACTTTTCTTATCGTTGGTTATTAAAGTCTTCTTTTCTGAAGAGCGTTCACCAAAAATGTGTTTATAGTCCAAGGAGCATACAAAATCTTGCTATCCTCAAGCCCATGGCTACATCAAAAGAAGATAATTTTTTTATACCCATGGTTTTGTGTATTATCTGATACAACTATGGTGTTCCCCTTAAGATATATGTTGTGGTTGCACACACTGTCATTAGTGCATGCAATTATTACAATAAAAAAATTAATTCATGGTTGTGTCAATGCCAGGTTTACAACTCTATATCCATGGGTTCTATTTTCTTTATTTAGTCTATGTTTATGTGCATAGGGTTCTTTATCTGGTTAGGTAGCACACATGTTCATGCAAGTGCACTAGTAAGTGCATCCATAAAGATAGTAGAAACTCGCCAAGAAGCCCTTATATTGAATGGATTTCAACAAAATGATTTTTTTGGTATATTTGAAAATCAATGAAAGGATCATATCCAATGTAAGAACATATATTGTTCTATATTTCTAAGTGTTATAGATGAAAACCATTCTTTTCCTTGAGTGATTCTTAGAATACCAAGGTCCTTAAGTGAGGTTTGACTGGTAAACTTTCGTAGGAGGTTGTTTTTCCCTTCCAGATGAGGCTCCACTAGTCAATTAATTTGTTCATGCAACATTAAAATGGATTGTATGTAGGAGGATTAGTATTATGTCCGTTCCATTTTATGTGCGTTATTATTTCCTACCAATTGCAGTCCCCTTTTGTATGTGTTGGTCATTCCATATGCTTATTAATTTCAGTAAACAAATAGAGTGCTCAATATAAATTGTCAACCCAGGAAAGTCTGTTTGTTTCAAAGGTAACTAAAAATATTATATGCATAAACACTTTAGTAGCCAACTAATTAAATAAATATCATTCACCCTACATAACTTATCAACCAACTCAACTCCCTGTGAAAGACAATCTCAATTATCAGTCTAATAACTCAAAGGATTTCTATTTCGTACAACATTAATCCTATAACAACTCATTTAAGAATGAATTAACTAGATTACTTTTACATGAGTTTAAATCCTAAAATATCAAATTAAAAGAAATATAAACTATCACCAAAATATTCATTTCATGACAATAATGATCTATCTTCTTTAGCAAATTCTAGGAAAGATAAATAACAATAATATAGAGGAGCTGAGCATGACTGTAACAACAATACTAATTAGCACACTTGCATAGGAAATACAACTACTTTACATAGCTATGTTGTCAGGAATATTGCAGCTTCTGGAGATAGAAGTTGTTCCTCTCGTCTGAATGGTTCAGATCCAGAACAAATAAGTGAACGACAAAGGGTGAAAACCTTCCCTGAATGTTGTAAACACCTAGAATAACGTTTTGATGATGAACCTGTCTACCTGCGGAACATGTCAAACAAACAAGGACATCAAATCTACCAGAACGTTATCTACACATCCATACTAGTGACTAAGGAATCCAGTAACATATACATGCAAGATCGGTACAACATATATGTGGGACGGAAATCAGCTTTGCATTAAGAAATCAATGAAAGAGCTTACAACCATGTGCCTTGGTGTTGAAAAAATCCTCCACAAGACAAAAACCTCATTCCCGATAGCTCCAACTTGCTCTCTTGTGCTCTCTAATGGATTAGGCCAGATAGTCAATTCAACAGTGCAACATTACCATTCAGTTATCCCTCAACTATGGGACATGAGCTTGTATTTATAGGGCTCAATGGATAGGGATAGTTGAGAGAATTGTGGGTGAGGTGTCCATAAGGTTCTACCAAGAGGGATCTCGACTCCAACCAACCCAGATTGATAGGGATAAGGTACGACACAAGGCTCAGGTTCTAGAAGCCTTGAGAATCCTCTTTTTTTCCATTTTTACCAAGGGTACCACTTATATACCTTTATGATAGAGAAGTGAAGGGTAAGAACTGCTCCAAGAGCAATTTCCATGTGTGGTGGCACCACTTATCTTTAACAGGACTCAAACGATGCTATATAAGGTACTACCCATCAGCTAAAGGGAAAAAGCGGTGCTAGGGTTTTTTATGTAAAATTGACATCTAGAGCACTGTTTCCACTCCAAGTTTGGGATTTAGGAAAAACATAGATGTTAGAGATCTTATCACATGATGGTGACAGGATTTGAGTATAACATAATGCCCCCAAAATCATGAGGCTTAGAGGGATATGATAGGTGAGAGCTTTGAGAGAAAAAGTTATCACTTTGAGGTAAGAGTTAGCTTGATCGAAGAGTGTCATCGAGTAGGAATTTGCAATAAATCAATACTTTCGACTCATAAATAAGTGTAACCAACTCATGGCTGTAGACCAATACAAGGCAGATCCATGAGAGGAATAAACAACCATGGCTACTAGAATACAGTGCAGATCCATGTGATAGAGGACTCAAACTTGGACATAGCTACCAGACATACAATGTAGATCTATGTTATACAGACGCAAATTTGAGCATAGCCACGACCATACAAATGTGGATCCATGCTGGATATACAAAACTCCATCGCAACATAGGGAAAGCAGTGAATGCTAAACAAGTACCCAGGGTCTTCATCTCGTCTTCCACTGATCCGGTGGATTATTCATCTTCAAAAATTACACTGATCCAATATGGTACAATGGTTATTAGTATTATGGTTACCATTTAACATTTGTGCAAAGGTTTGCGCGGTTCGACATAACATCTCATGGTGTGCGGTTTGACATAACATCGCATGGTGCGTGGCTCGACATAACATCGCATGGTGTGCGGTTTGACATAACATCGCATGGTGCGCTCTTTGACATAACATTGCATGGTGCATGGTTTGACATAACATCGCATGGTGCATGGTTTGACATAACATCGCATGGTGCGTAGTTCAACATAAAATCTCATGGTGCACGGTTCGACATAACATTTCGTGGTTCGAACGGTCAAGTCTTACGGTTAAGACTTGGCATCTGGCGATTTGTGCACCATCAAGAGGTAATATAAAATGGGTTGTAACATGCTCGCACAGTTAGTTGGCAACGTTCTGGCAGTCTTGCACACCGTCAAGGGGGAACCTCAAATGGTTCGTGAAAATCCCGCGCAGTCAAGTGTATACCCTCTAGCGGTCTTGTGCACGATTAAATGGCACTATTCTTGCAGTTAGATGAGGGTGCACGGTCATGTTTGCTGTGACATTTGTGGAGTTTAGTTATATGCCGTGACAGCGGATGTAACATTTGGAAAAACTCTACATGTGACGGATATCCATTGTGTGGCGGGATAGCAATACCATATATGGTATTAAATGGAACCGTTGGGAACTGCTATGACATTTGGTAGGACATAAATGAATGTAATGTACAGCCAGTTGAAACGTTTCAACAGAAATTAAAAGATAGCATATGGAATATGAAAAGATGGGTAGTAGATGAGTCGAACCCGATACTTATCCTCCCACTGAACGCTTAAATAGACGATTCTGGCCACAGTGAAGGGGGGTTCATATTGTTTAGAGCACTGAGCATCGCTTTTTTGTTATGAGAAGCTTGCAGAGATAAAAGAAAAGAAGCACCGAGATTTTTGCTATGAAGTGTCTAGATGCTGTTGCTATGGAAGTCGACATTCTCTGTTATAATTTTAGCTTTCTCTGCCTTTTGAAGGCTAATTGTAATCTCTAGAAGAGAGGTCTTGAAGACTTTGTACATAATTCTGTTTACAGTTGCTGAAGTTGATTCCAGAACCATTTTTGTACCATTTTAAAAAGATTAATTGGATCGGTACCCATTGGAGAGGGACCCGGAGACGTAGCCCAGTGAAGGGGGTGAACTCCGTTATTAACTTATGTTTGTGACTCTCTGATTCTATGTTTTTTTTCCACATCTGGTTATCAGTTTTGCTTTTCATTTCTGTTTAAGCATTTAATTTCTGTTAATGTTGTTTCATGAATTAAGCAAACTGGTAAACACATTCTTTAAAAACTTTTAATGCACTCAAGTTGAGATCTGACGAATCATATTATGGTATCAGAGCAGGTTAACTGCTTATGTAAGTTTGTGAATGCTTACTAGGTCTAGGTTAAAGCTTGGTGAAGGAGAATTAATTGAAGGAGATCCTGAGATTGGCTCAAGGACAACATTCTCAAGAACCATGTCTTCTGCATGAGGGGAAGAAGAAGGACATACAGAACGGGAAAAACCTGTTATTTCTGAAACTAAGTTTTTGGAGGCTTTTATCAGTATGAAATCCATGATGGAAATTCTACTCGATGAGCGAGCAGAAAGGAAGAAGAAAGAAGAATGATCTTCATCCAAATATGTAGAAGTGAAGAAGGAAGAAAAGGGTAAATGAGTAGGAGGATATGGTGATCCTCCTGATACTAATCAAACTCTCTCTTCTTCTCATGCTTCTCATTCACATAATGCTAATGCAAGTCCTAACATGCCTTATTTCAAATTGGATGTTAAATTCGAATTGCCAATTTATAATGGAGATTTAGATGCTGAAAATTTAGACAATTGGATCAAGCAACTTGAAGTATATTATAGGGTGCAGGGCATTACTGATGACCCTTCCAGGATTCAATTGGCCACTTTGAGAATGCGTGGTATGGCTCTTACTTGGTGGGAGAGCAAGATTCAGCAAGATCTTCGAAAGAACGGTAAAATTATTTCAGTTTGGAATGAATTCATTGAAGTATTAAGGAAGCAATTTTATCCTTTAGGACATATTCAACAATTAACCATGAGTTGGAAAATGTTTAGACAAGCTAAAGGACAAAATATTCAAGACTATACTCATGAATTCAGAAAAAGGGCTATTGTATTGATTTTTTCATTAGATACACAGGAAACTCTTCTTAAGTACATTGGTGGCATGCATTCTTATTTGAGACATACTTTGTTGATGTTTAACCCCAGTAATTTGGATGATGTATGTGTTAAAGATACACATTTAGAAGTTAGGGGTAAGCATACTAATGATACTTTTGTGAAGAAATCATTTAAATTTGACAACAAATCGAAAGGTAAAGATAAGGGGAAAATGAAGATGGCTACTGTTAAGAAAGAGGGTGAAAAGCCTACATGTTTGCATTGTCAGAAGGGACATGATGTCTCTAAGTGTTGGAAACTTCATCCAAAGTTAAGGCCAAATAATTATGGAGGAAACAAAGATAAAGGCAAAGCAAAAGCTACTGCAGCAGTTATGCAAGACTTGGGATCCGACTCAGGTGATGAAACAAAGGTTACAGCTATGGGAATCCAGGGTAAGAATAAAAGTATCTCACTTCCCATTGATGCAAAATCAAGTTCTAGTGCAAGTACAAATCTTCCATCTACTTCTAAGCAAAATGATAAAAATACAAGTGCACTGTTTCATGTTCATGTCATTGCAAATCACACAAAGATTGATACATTGTTTGATAGTGGTTCACAAGTAAATCTGATATCAGAAGAAGTGGTTAAGAAATTGCATTTAGTTACTATGCCTCATGAAAAACCCTATCCTCTTGGTTGGGTTACTAATGATACACAATTGCAAGTTACAAAGAAATGTGTATTAAAGTTTGCAATTACTGGAAAGTTCATGGATGAGGTAGAATTGGATGTAGTACCACTTGACATTTGTGGAATTGTACTTGGGAGTCCATATTTGTATGACCGGAAAGCAGTCCTTTATAGAGAGCAGAATAAGTATCATCTTTTTAAAGATGGTGTGGAATATATTGTAGGAGCACATAAGACAAAAACAAATCTAGCAATAGTCTCTGTAGGACAAATGAAGAGGTTGGTAAATGCTAGTAAGAATTTTGTGTTAATGATGGTTACGGTGAAAAATGATGAGATCGCTAAATATTTTGAAGGATGTGATCCTAAACATAAATCTGAACTGATTGAAATTATTTCTGAGTATGATGATTTATTTCAAGATCCGAAAGGGTTACCACCAAAGAGAGAAATTCAACATGAGATACATTTGCAGCAGGATGTGCCACTCCTGAACATAGCCATGTATCGGATGTCTGTAATGCAAAATGAGAAAATCAAGAAGTAGGTTCAGGAGCTAATTGAGAAGGGGGTCATCTGGCCAAGTAGTTCTCCTTGTGGCTCTCCTATAGTCTTGGTTCCAAAGAAGGAAGGGTATTGGAGGATGTGCATTGACTATAGGGCCCTTAACAAAATCACCATTAAAAACAGGTTTCCTCTTCCTCGCATTGATGATTTTCTTGATCAGTTAAAGCATGCAATTTATTTTACAAAATTGGATCTGCGTAGTGGGTATCATCAAATCCGTGATGCTGAAAATGATGCCTGGAAAAAAGCGTTTAAAACAAAACAGGGTTTGTATGAATGGCTTATGATTCCTTTCGGGCTCTGTAACGCACCTGCTACTTTCATGTGGGTCATGAATGATGTCTTTCGTCCATTCATTGATGATTTTGTAATTGTATATCTGGATGATATTCTGGTGTTTAGAAAAACCTGGGAGGAACACATTGTACATGTGAAGAACGTTTTAGATGTACTGAGGAAGGAGAAGCTTTATGTAAAAATGGCTAAATGTGAGTTTGCTAAAACTTCTTTAGTATATCTAGGCCATATTATTGGTGGAGGCCACCTGCGAGTGGACCCAACCAAGGTTGTTGTCATTGTAAACTGGCCACAACCTAACACTGTTACTGAAATCAAAAGTTTTTTGGGTACGGTTCAGTATCGGAGGAAATTCATTTCTGGGTTTTCTTCCATTGTTGCTCCATTACATGCATTGACAAGCATTAAAGAAATTTTCCAGTGGGGAGGAAAGCATAAGAGAGCCTTCGAAACTTTGAAGGAAAGGATTAGCACAGCACCAGTTCTGATGTTGCCAGATTTGTAGCAGTGATTTGAGATCGAAACAGATGCCATCGGGTTTTCCATGGGAGCCGTTTTGATGCAAGGGAGGAAGACAGTCTGTTACCATTCAGAAACAATCTCTACTGCGGTAAGTAACTATCTGACTTATGAAAAAGAGTTGTATGCTTTAGTACAGAGTATGAAGAAGTGGAAACATTATATCATGGGAAAAGAAACAGTCATACATACTGATCATCAGCCACTTCAATATCTGCAATCTCAAACTAAAGTACAACAAAGTAGGCATTTAACATGGATGGGATTCTTGCAACAGTTTCACCTCGTAATTAAATACAAAAAGGGAATTCATAATAAGATAGCAGACATGTTATCGAGGCCTCCTACAAATGCTTCAATCATTCTTCAGAACAGTTCATTAACACATGAAAGTTACATCAAACAGTATGCAGAAGATAAAGATTTTAAGAACGTATATGCATCACTGACACATGGTAAATAGGAAAAGAACTATTATGTGCATAATCAACTCTTGTATCATCTTGGTAAACTTTGTATTCCAGAGAAAGAGAGAGTGCATGTGATTCGAGAAGCACATAGTTCATTGATTGCAGGACATTTTGGTGTAAGTAAAACACTAAAAGTATTGCAGAATCACTGTTATTGGCCTCATATGCAAGAAACTATAGCTAAATACATACGAGGATGTGTTATGTGTGCAACGAGTAAGCCTAGAAATAGGAAATTGGGTTTGTACACACCTCTTGCAGTTTCTTCTCATCCCTGGGAAATCATTTCTATCGACTTTGTAGGAGGACTACCTATGTATAGAAAAGGGAATGATTACCTATATGTTGTTGTGGACAGATTCAACAAAATGTGTATTTTAATGCCATGGAACAAACAGATCACTGCTGAACAAACAACTCATCTATTCTTTCATAATGTTTGGGTACATTTTGGGCTACCCATGTCTATTGTATCTGATCGGGATTCTCGGTTCTTGGGAGAATTCTGGTCAACTTTATGGGAGCTTATGGATACTAAACTTAATAAAAGTACAGCTTTTCATCCACAGACCGATGGACAAACAAAGGTAGTAAACAGAACAGTGTTTCAGCTACTCAGGGGATATTGTAGTAAACATCCTAAAATTTGGGATGAGCAGTTGTAGTATATACAGCATGCTTACAATCATGCAGTTCATTCTTCCACGAAAAGATATCCTTTTGAAACTTGTTTTGGTTATCTGCCAAAAACACCGATGGACTTCTCTTTTGGAAAATATATAGTGGATGGACATCATGGTGTAGATAAAGATCTAAGATTCATTTAGAGAATCCAAGCAGTGTAGCAGGAAGTTCAGGAATAGTTGGAGAAGAGCCAGGCAAATAACAAAGCCAGGCATGACAAGCATCGAGTTGATCATCAATTTCAGGTTGGTGACAGAGTTTGGTTACATATCACCAAAGAAATAATGAAAGGTGAAGGTAAAAAGCTTAAGCCTATCAGGTATGGTCCTTTTGAGATTCTGGAAAAGATTGGTACTAATGCTTTTCACTTGAATTTACCTCCATTCATGCAAATCTATTCAGTTGTCAATGTTGAGAATCTTAAATTGTATGAGCCTCCTATGATCATGGATGAGGAAACTAACATACAGATTCCTTCAGTTGATGATATGGTACCTGAATACATGAAAGAGTTGTAGGATGATGTTATTCTTGACATAAATGTAAGGAATTCATGAAGGGGGAATGTTGAGTACCTTCGAGTGGGGCTTAAAGGCATGCATCCTAGCAAAGCAAGATGGATGGAGATTGGAAAAGTGAGGGAGCTATACCCTCACTTACTTGCAGAGTGACTCAGGCTTTTGGTGGTCCAAAAGCTCTCCAATGGGGAGGAATGATCTGGTGGATTATTCATCTTCAAAAATTACACTGATCCAATACGGTACAATGGTTATTAGTCTTATGGTTACCATTTAATATTTTTGCAAATGGTCACGCGGTTCGACATAACATCGCATGGTGTGTGGGTCGACATAACATCGCATGGTGCGCAGCTCGACATAAAATCGCATGGTGCACGGTTCGACATAACATCGCATGGTGCGTGGTTTGACATAACATCGCATGGTGTGCGGTTCGACATAACATCGCATGGTGTGCGGTTCGACATAACATCTCATGGTGTGCGATTCGACATAACATCTCGTGGTTCAAACGGTCAAGTATTATGGTTAATACTTGGCATCTAGTGATTTGTGCACCATCAAGAGGTAATATAAAATGGGTTGTAACATGCTCACGTAGTTAGTTGGTGGTATAGCAATACCATATATGGTATTAGATGGAACCGTTGGGAACCGCTGTGACATTTGGCAGAATAGAAATGAATGTAACATACAGCCAGTTGAAACGTTTCAACGGAAATTAAAAGATAGCATATGGAATATGAAAAGATGGGTATTAGACGAGTTGAACCCGATACTTATCCTCCCACTGAATGCTTAAATAGACGATTCTGCCCACAGTGAAGGGGGGGTTCAGATTGTTTAGAGCACCGAGCATCGCTTTTATGTTATGAGAAGCTTGCAGAGATAAAAGAAAAGAAGCACCGAGATTTTTGCTGTGAAGTGTCCAGATGCTGTTTCCGTGGAAGTCGACATTCTCTGTTATAATTTTAGCTTTCTCTGCCTTTTGAAGGCTAATTGTAATTTCTAGAAGAGAGGTCTTGAAGACTTTGTACAAAATTCTGTTTATAGTTGCTGAAGTTGATTCCAGAACCATTTTTGTACCATTTTAAAAAGATTAATTGGATCGGTACCCATTGGAGAGGGACCCGGAGACGTAGCCCAGTGAAGGGGGTGAACTCCGTTATCAACTTCTGCTTGTGACTCTCTGATTCTGTGTTTTTTTTCCACATTTGGTTATCAGTTTTGCTTTTCATTTCTGTTTAAGCATTTAATTTCTGTTAATGTTGTTTCATGAATTAAGAAAACTGGTAAACGCATTCTTTAAAAAATTTTAATGCACTCAAGTTGAGATCTGACGGATCATCCACAAAGTACGATTCTATCCATGTGATTACAATGTTATGAAGTCGAACATGGTAGAAACCACTTGATTACCGACCAATGATGTGAACAATTAATAAGTGCGAGGGAGATCACCATTGATGTAAATGATTCCCAAGGTACACTAGTACAATCTACTGAGTGTGAATACATTTTTTGATGTTGAACACCCATTTGATTCTATTGATCAAAGGCCAATGATGTGAACCTATGTCGAGAGCAAGAGAATTTGTCATTGAGGCATACAGATCTCAAGGTACAAAATTTTGTTTCTAAGACTATTTCCCCGATGATGAACTGACATCAACAAGAATAGTCTCATTGAAGGAGGTCCATGATGAATCCCACATCGATGACACAAAACTTGGAACAAAATTTCTGGAATGATGTGAAGGAAATAACCATAAGATAGACTCAAAAAGTATTGACACAGAGGTTGTTTTGAATGCAGAGATAAACTCTTTAAACTTCCCTTTGAACATTCGGTGGCATGACTAAAGACTTGGAAGCATGACTAGACCAGATAAACACACAGTGTGATGGTGGACAATGCATTCTTTTGAAAAGACTCAAAGGAGTGACACGACTCATGAAAGTGGATCGTCTTGGAAATCAGCTGAATACCCAATTGACTGAAATGATATGTAGACAACTGCCATGTTCAAAGGTAACAACAAACCACCATTTATTTGCAAAATGATTCCCTTCCCTTAATTCCCCATCATGATTGATGAGTTCCTCTTTTCATTTTTACAGGTTCAAAGAGGGTAACAAACACTCATTGTAGCTCATCCAGAGACAAGTCCAAACTCATATGTTTTACGAACCTGAGAGAGGACAGGTTCATTCCCAAAAGAGGGTCTCTCAATGTTTAATTTAATGAGTCCAATGAAAGCTAACTTGGTATCGTTCACATTTAGAGAGTTTGAATGACCATGGAAGAAGACTCCATAGGGTCCTTTTTTGTATGATTTAGTCTCTAGGGCCCGAAAAAGTATAAAATAATACTTGAGAGAACTCTTCCAGTCATTATTGGCTAGAGTGTTCCTTTTTCGTAAATAGTTCATCTAAACTAAAAAAGCGATAACCTACTGTCAGTTGAATGACTCTTCAAGTACTTTAATGAGCATGAAGAAGACAAGATCGCTCGACAATATTTTCGTATTTAAGAAGCCCAAAAAGAGTTTAAAGAAGACTCCACTAGGTCTCTTTTCATGATGAGGGATTTTACGTGTCTAAAACGAATCAGAAAAGGACTCGGACCTTTAATTACAAGACCTAGAATGCTCATAAAAGTTATGTAAATAGTAAAAAACAAAACATTTTACCATTTAGCAATAGCAGAGAGCCTTTGGAGAAGTTTCTTGGCCAGATCTTTAGTTGGTGATTCCAGGAGCGTCTATTGTTGGATTTACATGTCGTCACTTCTAGGTGAACGCTTGAACCTTGCTCTTTCATTTTATGCTTTCATTTTTTATTTTTGGGGGTGTTTTGGGTAGTTTGCATGAGCCCTCAAACCTTGAATGCATGCACCACTCTTATCCCTTGTGGGATAAGAGGTACCCTACAGGAACTGCGCCTCGAACACTTCACTCAGGCAGTGCCATTGGCTATCTTCAATGAGACTCAGGAGGTGCCGGCCATGGGTAAAGAAAAACATATGTACAAGGAAATTTAGCTAAATTTTTATGCTTTGAAAGGTTGATGATGTTTCTAATTAGACTTATGATTTTTTTTGGCAGGTTTTGGTCAAAAATGGTTATTTGGAAAGAGAGGCCACATGATAATGATGATGCATTTTCCAAAAGAAACACGAGATGTATAGCTGGTTTGAGGGACTGTGGTCTTATAAAGTTTTTCCACACACCCAGCATGGTGTCACATGAGCGTTTATTGGAGTATATTCTCCGTATGTGGAATCCAGAGCAACAATATTTTGAGGTGGGTGCTCATGTGTTAACTATTGAAGTAGAAGACATCTACTTCTTGACAGGTTTATCGAGACAAGGTTCTCCCATCTCTTTTACTAGTTCCCGTGGAGGGAACATCACCACCTAGGAATTAATAAATCGCCAGTGTATTCTCAAGACTAGAACATCAGGGAAGAAAACTCCGATCAAAGAAGTGGTGGATGGCCCTCTTCGCACAGTCCTACTCACCATGCAGAGAGTGGTAGGGATCCAAGGGGTTCATCAGGATTCTAGAGTGTATATGCTCCACACTATAGAGGCTATGGTATCCACAGTCGTCAATTGGGTGGAGGCTCTACTACCGATTTTCAAAGATCAACTGACCAAGTGTCGACAGGGTGAGCAGAAGCAGTTTGGATTTGGATCCATTTTAGCATGTTTCCTCTTTGAGTGGGTTCACCATATGAGATCCCAAGTACTGTTCACATAGTTGAGGGCGAGACACCCTTGCATGCTGAGGTGGGTTTAGGTTATGGCCTGCACAGGGGTAGGTAGAGGCAAGGTGAAGTTCAGAGACCCATTTTTCCGATGGCTGAGTGACCAGCTCCTCATGGTTGAGGACTATGCATACGTGGGTACTAACTTCAGGGGTGACCCTGACCTACCGCTTCCACCTGGTGCATAGTGGGGTGACATTGGTAAGAAACAAAACCCTAAATTGGCGCTTTTGTTTTTATGTTTTAATGTTTTATATTTTTTAGGTGTAGTAACGAGACTTAAATGTTTTCATGTAGATGTTGGAGCAGCATGACCTGGGGGATCCTCCCCACTAGACAGGTGAGCCGAAGCTATTTTCGTTCCATAGAGCGATGATGTGATGGGGGAGCTAGAGGATAACTTGGAAAATTTAACTCTAGCCATACTAGATTCCTCGATCGATGACCTCCCACTGAGGTACCAAAGGCCCACCGTAGGAGTACCAGGTCGCTTCAGTAGACTGCTACGTCGAGTAGCCCGGGTGATCATGTGTTACCATGAGCATCACTAGATGATAGGCTACATGATGTATTACTGAAAGATGATAGATAGCTTCAGGATTTTTGTACGATGATAATTTGCCTAAAATCCTAAGCGCTTCAGATGAGGACTCATGNACACACACACACACACACACACACACACACATATATATATATATATATAGAGAGAGAGAGAGAGAGAGAGACTTTTAATTTTGGTGTTTATATGTCTCAAATGGAAAATTTATTTATATGAGTTTTATGTGTCTTTTACAGTTTATTTATAGTGAACCATGTTTGATTTTTACGTCATGAATGGGCAATATGCGAGTCTAGGATGTAATTTTCCAATGAGTCGGCAACTGTATTGTCTTCCCTAGGGATATG
This sequence comes from Pseudotsuga menziesii, assembly GCA_001517045.1. Classification (NCBI taxonomy): domain Eukaryota; kingdom Viridiplantae; phylum Streptophyta; class Pinopsida; order Pinales; family Pinaceae; genus Pseudotsuga; species Pseudotsuga menziesii. Next base: position 80,520 of record LPNX010719971.1, on the reverse strand, counting down.
CCTATAGGTAATAGCTTCAAATGACCTCTAAAATAAATGTACCCTATATAACAAATGGAGAAGCACAGGATTCATGATGGTATAGACATGATTTAAATAAAAAACCACTAGTTGTGAGTCCATCAAAACTACCAAGTTACGAACATCCTGGGAGGCATCTTTAGTCAGAAGACCTATGACTACTTCATACTCGACGATATTGTTGGTGGTGGGACCAATACAAACTGCTCTTGAACTAACCAAATCATGAGCTGGGGAATAAAGAACCCAAGCAGCTGAGGCGAGATTCAAGGTGTGGTGGCAAGCACCATTAGCAAAGCCGTAAAAGGCCATCTATTCTGCATGACCAAAACATGGTATAAACAGATACTAACACTAAACTCAAAACCATATTGAAAATACTTAAGCATGCTAAAAAAGTCAAGCAATATACATATATGCAATGTACCATACAGGAAAGACCTAGGAATGTTACCTCTTCAAGTACAACCCATTACGAGGTTGTCCTAAGGGGATTCCATCATAGTCCGCGAGCTCATAGGCCCTTTTCTCTAGAACTTTGGAAATAATGAAAGGACCATATGACATGGATTCGAACTTCCCTTTACCTGTTTGTCATGTTTTTGATCATAGGTCAAAACTAGGTCACTTTGTTAAAGGCACGAGGTTGGACAAACTTGTCATATTGTGCCTTGACACATTTCTTACGTGCCTCATTTGCTAAGGAAGCATCTATTCTAGTTTCATCAAGGTTATTCAAGTAGAGAAATATTTCTTCCTCTGCGGAAGTGTCTAGGAGAAGCTCGATGGAAAGTTTCAAGGACGAAATTTGACAATGAATAGGGAAGAAAACTTCTAATCCATAGACAAGATGGAAGGGTGTAAAACCAGTAGCTATTTTTACTGAATTCCTATAAGCCCAAAGAGTAGAGAAAAGAATATGTTTCCAGTTGAATTTATGGTCTCCAACCATCCGATGCAGCATTGTTTTCAAAACTTTCTTAATGGCCTTGACCTAACCATTAGCTTGCAGATAATAAGGCGTTGAGTTTTCATGATGAAAACCTAGCTTGAAACTTAATTACTCCATCATTTGATTATGGAAATGTGATCAGTGATCAGTGAATATGGATTGTAGGACTCTGAATCTTGCTATCACATGATTGAACAAGAAGAGAGAGGAATTCTTACCGTCCCTTGAATATGTAGGCATTGCCTCAGCCCATTTTGTAAAATAATCAACGACTACAATGATGTAACCATGCCCCCCGGCTGAGGTAGGCTTACAATGCATATAATCGATCCCCCATTTGGCGAAAGGGCCAACAGCAATGACGAGGTGTAACAAAGCAGGGTGGGTGTGATTTTTTGGGTAGAACTGTTGGTGGGCATTCTTAACATCCTTGTGACAATCTTTAAAGATTGAAGGCCAGAAATAGCTAGCATGAAGGATTTCCTGGGCTATATCCATCCTAGATAGATGACCGCCACATGCTCCAGAGTGGCAGTCATTCAAAACATGTTCTTCTTCTTCGTGGGTAAGGCATCGCCGGAGAATGAAATCGATACGACGTCTATACAAAGTGTCATTCAAGATGAGGTAGTATTTTGTGTGGTGAAGGATACGACGGTGATCGTCATGGGATAGAGTGGGATGAAATATCTGTGTTTGGATATAAATGAGAAAATCTCGATACCATGGGGAAGTAGTGCTTATCAGGAACATGAATTCATCCGGGAATGAATCACTAGGCTTAGATTTTGTCAAAGCATAGAGAATATCACACATTAGCTCAGCAAAGACCAAGTATTTCTTTGACATAGCTTTGGCAAATTCCAGATCAAATTCTTGTAGTATGACTATCCATTGGGAATATTTTCCCTCGAGCACCTGATGAGTCAGGATGTAATATATAGGGTTCTGGTCTACCAAGACGGTGGTTGTGCAGAGCAAAATGTAGTGATGAAATTTATGAATAGCAATGACCATGGCCAATACTAATTTCTTCACGCGTGAGTATCGAGTTTCAGAATCCATGAGATTCTTACTAGCATAATATATCACATGCTCCTAACCATCGGGATTCTACTACACCAAAACCATAGCGATGTTAGTAGTGGAGGCAACAATGTATAAGAGAAAACCCTTTGAAGAATCCGGGGGGTGAATCATGGGTGAGTGAATCAGAGCGTGTTTGAGATTATCAAAGGCCCATTGGGCTTGGTCATCCAAAATGAATGGACTGTCCTTCTTGAGGAGACGCATATAACCGTATGTTTTTTATACAAAATTGAAAACAAAACAGTGGAGAAAGTTTTGTTTCCCTTGCAAACTTTGGATTTCTAAGAGGTTGGTTGGGGCTAGTAGGGCTAGAATAGTGGAAATTTTCAATGGATTTATCTAGATTCCATCCTTAGAAACCACAAAACCTAACAGACATCCCGTCTCAACGCAAAAAACACATTTATGAGGATTGAGCCGTATATTATAATGAAGGCATCTTAGGAAAATGTCTCTAAGATGACCAAGATGGTCTTCTCGTCACTGTGAATGGCCTGAGAGGTCATCAAGGTACGTATCTGCAGTATGTTTGATATTGTGAAACACATAGGACATAGCACACTGGAAAGTGGCTCCAGCGTTTTTCAGGCCGAATGGTAACTTCCTATATGTAAAGGTTCCCCATGGGAAAATAAATGTTGTCTTGTGCTAATCGATGGGTAATATCTCAATTTGGTTATAGCCTGAAAATCCATCCATAAAGGAGAAGATGACACTTCTGGCACATTTTTTGATAATCTGGTCGATATGCAGAGTGGGAAAGTTGTCTTTGGGACAAGCTTTGTTCAAATCTCTGAAATCGATGAAGATGCTAATAGTTACCTGCTTTCTATTGACAAGGACGACATTCGATACCCATTTTGTCAGGGGTATGGGATAAATAAACCCTTATTTTAGAAGCTTTTCTATTTCATCTTTGATAGTTGCGACTTTCCGTGGATGGACTTGTCTCAGATTTTTCCTGACAGGTTTTGCAGTGGGATATGTTCTTATTTCATGAACCATAATGGATTGGTCTATCCTAGGCATTTCTTCGTAGGACCAGGAAAATACATCTTAGAATTCTCTAAAAAGTGCTCTATATGCTTCAGATTATTCTGTTGAGTAGTTCTGCCCAACATGAACGTGCTCAAGGGTGCTAGTCTTGGCTGATATGTCAATTGGATTTGTTTGAGTAATGTTGCATAGATTTCCTTCAGGTTCCATTTTCTGCAACAATATAGGAGTTTGAGGTGTTTTGACAATATCAGTAGTAAAAAGGGATGAAAAACCATGGTCTACCAAATTGGTGTTGGGGAGGAACGAGGATCTATGGTGATGATCCTCCCATATAGGTTCATTCATACTCATGATCTCCATAATGGACTCATCAGAGGGAAAAGTCTGGGACAGATAATCTAGAGTAGGAAGAGAGGGTTCTAACTAGTAAGTTAGATGGTAAGGGTCCAAAGCCACTAGATGAAGGTCATCAGTGTGGTCATCAAAAAAGGTTTGAATAGCATTGTACATTTCTTCATGCAGACTCAACGAGGTGGAATCACCAATTTGTTTGCCCTTGGGATCATAATAAAGTGAAGAAATCATATTTACTATCACCATTTCTGTGTTGGGAGAGCATGATGGAAAAATCCTCATGAGGGAAGAATCCTTCAGCATGCCTGCCCCAATCAACTGCTAAGGAGGAGGGGACTGGCCTAACATAGGGATGTTATTAGCCGTAGGGGTGGTAACATCCCGTGTACAGAAATCGATTTGATCAATGGTTACAATATTCCCTAGATGTGGAAACTGGAGGGTGCGAAATACCATTGCAACGACAACAGTCATGGCATAAAACCAATTTATTCCTAGTAGGAGAGTGTAGTATAACGGGGCATCTATCACTTCCACTCGAATGGAAACTTTTTCCCCCCAAGCTCAATTGAAAGGGATGGTATGAGACCATGGAGCTGGAAACCTCATCCATCAAAGGATTTAAGAGTCGTTGGTAATGTTACAAGTTCAGGAGAGCCAATAGGTATAGGGACAAAACTGAAGTTGAAGCTCCTTCGTCTAAGACAGTTCTAAAGAAATTTTTTTTTACTACTTTCATTATGATTTGGGAAGCGATTTTATGAGGTATCCTAGGCTTATAGTTATTGACATTAAAATTAATCAAATTAGTGTTGTCTGGGTGTAAAGCTCCTAACGCGGTTAACAAGTTTTTGTGTTGCATAGGACAACTTTGGAGTAGTTCAAAGGTAGATATTGCACATGGTGCCTGAGAAAGACTCTTCAACTACATTATAAAACTGGGAAGCTTGGGCATTAGGATTAAAAACAGCCTTCCAAGAACACCTTTGGGTGGACACAAAACCATGTCAAGATTACGTTTCTCGATGGTTAGGGAACCAGTAGATGAGGACTCGGGAGAACCAGTAGAGGGAGATTTTCCTGAAGAAGAATTGTCTGTGGGTTTGTCATAAGTCTGACTTCAATTTTGTAAATTAATAGTGTCTGAGGACATCATGCGAACTTCCTCTGAAGAACTAGAATTTCCCTGATTAGACATGTGGTCTTATTGGCCTGATTTTCTGACCTAGGCCAACAAGGAGATTATGCACACACAATCAACTTAAAGCAGCTTCCAGTGTGTTTGGAATAACAAAATATCGCAGGTTATGGTCCTGCTACCAACTGAATTTTTCTCTTAGGGAGAAACTAAAATTTAGTAAAAGTCTATCCTAAAGTTATTTCTATCTAAATAAACCCTAAAATTAGTTTTCAACTATCTAAGTTATCCTACAATTGCTTTCTTAAGGAAAGTCTTCAAATTTGGAAGGTTTAACACTTCATGGTCTAAATTTTAAAAGACTATTAAAATGATTCTAAAATTACACAAATTCTATTTAACAACTGTTAAATGTAAACTATACTAAGATAATACTGATTGAACTATCTTAACTATCCTATCTATCCTATCTCAGCTGAGAGTGATTCTGAATATTATATTAACTATTAATTAATATAATGATGAGCAGAAAGATAAGGAATAAGATCTAAATGAAAATATTTAAACCATCGACACTAAATCATTCTGCTATAAAATACCATTGACAGAGAAACTGAAATAAGCAATTACTTCGAATTTTCTGAAATGTTTAATTAATTAATAACTAATAAACAACATTAGATATTTGAATGAAGGATAATGTTCAAAATGAAATGATAGCCAAAATACAAATGAGATGAAACAGACATAAATATATATATCATTATATATTGAATTTTCAGTAGAAACACTGGTTAATTCAGTTACATTAATATAGTAATTCAAATACAATATTGTGTTGACAAAGTGTGATAACGATTAATGAACACAAGCATAACCCAGTATATTGTATCAATATTATAAGTAGAAGATTATATACTTAAATATAAAAAGAGTATCCAAAATAATACCGATCAACGATATCAGTCTGAGGATTTCCAGTCACATTCCACTTCCAAAGATAAAACTTCAGCTAGGAACAAAAACTAGTATCAAAATAATATTTCAAATATGTTTCTCTTCAGTCACTCCATCCCCCCTTTCTCATAAAATTACCAGTTTATATAATCCCCCTAGTCTTTCGATTCAATGTTTTTTTTATAGATGATGTATGCAATATTATAGGAGTCCTATCACTATCAAAGAGCATCGAATCTCTTCAATAGACACTTATCACCAGAAGATAACAATAAAAACAACTAGCCTGAAACATCTGCTGTTTAAAAGGAACTGTCATACACGTAGTTGTGTCGAAATTTCAGTCTTCAATAAACATCCATGTCTTCCAACTGAAATCCAAGATATCCTAAATTGGCAAAGAATAATGATAACATGTCCACCTGTTTAAACAAACAAAAGGATCTTATTAAAGCCAATTTTAACAAAAATAACAAAAGAAACTATAAGTTGTATGCGTGCCTGTAAAATCTGCGATTACAGGCATGCACAAAAAGCTTTTATTACTTGTTGACAGATAGATAAACCATATAACTGAAAAATAGAAATAATCATCAGGTTCGATTTTGAAAATCAACCACTCTTCTAGCTTCGAACAGTTTGGCTTTAAGCCTGATGATCACTAGCTTCTGTTTTTCTACTTGTTTAAGCAAATGTTGGTTTGTATCTATCATTGATTTTTTTGCCTTCTTGTATTGTTTCTTTTTGATGTTCACTTCCTTCCATCTGTTAATCCAGTTTTATAACTCTTCCATGAACGTCTTATTTTCCACCTCTTTCAAAGATGCATTAGCTTGACACTGTTTTAGTTCAATTTTTAATTCCATAATTTTAGTCTCATATACCCTGTCAAGGACCCGTTGGATCATTTATTCCTCCTTGTCATGACACGAATCATTTTCTTGGGAAGAATCTAGATTATCTATGTCTTGACCAGGTGATGGAAAGCTCATAAATAATTGCTCGGGGCCCAAACCATAGGCGTCCATACACGATGGAGTAGCTTCTGCCTTACCCGATTCTGTAATGTCTTTAGCCAATTTGTCACTATTATTCTCTATACGAGTAGGTTCATCCATATCAGTAGTTTCAGGATCCAATGATGGAGAATCACCCTCAAGATGGATAATCACTGGCTGAGTACTCTGTTGAGTGGCCACAGGAACAGAATCTGTAAATGTATTATCCATACTTCTAGTAATTCTTCTCATCCAAACAAACACAAGATTTTTTGATTCAAAACCCCCTCTATCACAGCACACCTATGCTAGTTGTTTTAGTTTATGCATAGACTCATCACCATGTTTTTGAGGAGTATATAGCTCAGGGAGGGTTTTGTAATCAACAGCATTAACATCTTCATTTTTGGTTAACTTATCCTCTGCCTTTGCAGGTATATACTAAAGCACTTGTCAGATGGGGATTGGTTCCAGGTTGACTCAATGAATCAGGGAGCTACATTCACGACCCCATCATCATCAACACAAGTGTTTATGGGTGGATTTGCTTCTTGAAGCTCTTAATCCTTGGATTTAGCTTCATGAACATCACCAACTTCAGATTTTACTGTAGCCTTGCATTTCCTATGGGTCTTTTGGGGAGGGTTTGGCCCATATTGATTTGGCCCTAATTGACATTCAATTAAAAACTCACCCCACGATTTACCATTAAGAGACAGTTGATGTTGTATTATAATTTTGACTAGGCCATGATGGAACATACTTCTATCAGAATTACCTATGGTAGTTTGAATCGAGTGAGCCATTTTCTTTAGACTTTGTAATAGGTAAAAGTGGATATTAATTTTACAGCCCTTTAATGCTAACAGTAGTCATAGGTGATAATAATTTAGGTGAGAGAATAGTCCATCACATGATACGTACCTGACCAAGATCTCATAGAATGCTCACCATTCTGTCTTTAGAAACTTAACCGAAACCCCAATCTTCAGTTTAGAACTGGCTGGCAAGGTCAACAGCAAGGACTGACATTTATTCTTATTCAGTTTCCCACTTTTAAACCATCGCTCTCCAGTTTGTGGAAGCTTCGTAGCCTCTGCAATTTTATCTTCGTCAATGATAAACTTGAAATATCCAACCTATGCTACGTTTTCTTTCAAACTCAAAGCAAATTGTTTAGTAACCTCCACGTTGTGGTCACTAAAGCACCTAAAGAACTGACTCCATCCAATTTTGTCAAATAACAGGGCATCCTTCTCATCGGCTTCAACAAACTCCGGTCCTGAAATTTCAAAATGACTAAGTGGGGGCATAGCTCCCTCACTACTACCCTGGTTATGAATTGAAATGAATGGAGTCTTGAAGAGGGAAGGGATAGGCACCCAGGTGTAAGACATCACGTGAAATGTCAAATCCTCACATGCTCCATACCTGACAGAGATGAGGGCTCCAAGTTTGGCCATTTTAATCGAATTTAGAGAGGATGATCACTACAGGCAGTGGTTTGCTATGATAAATAAATGACTAGCCACGACTAACTGTAACTCTTAACCAATCCTTCATATCAGAGATCATTCGATTCATGAATCATAAATCAAGACATTAATTACACGCATTTTGGCATGATGAGCTCGTACAACATCCTGGAATGGAATGGTTATCACTCATATACAACATTAAATTTCGCTGATACAATTTCATTATTTAACTCACTGCTCTTAATTGATATCAAAGGTGTTAACCAAATATTTACACCAACGCAGAGATCCTAGTAACAGGTGTCATTTATCAGCCATATGAGTCACGTCTCTTCATAAAACAGTCAATTGATGATTTACTCCAGATTATACATGAAAGGTGGTCGTGTTTATTAATATGACAATATAGTATTAAAATAGTAAACCCTAATGTTCTTGAAATATAACTAACTAATGATCCAAATTAACACTTAAACCATGTATATACATAAAGTTTCATTTTGACATATGGTTTTAAAACTTTATGAAATCCGACCCATTAATATCAAAAACCAAATTCGATAGGATGTAAAGCTTGTAAGGCTATGACACATGAAAATTTCAAAAAGAAATTCATTTATTTGCTTTTCACTATCTATGTATATACAATTTTTACAAAGTAATGATGTGATATTAAGTTACATATGAAATGTGAACTTTTAGGTCTAATAAGAATTTTAATTAATAATTCACCTTTAGTTCTAGGGATTTCAAGAACTTTGTAATATCTTATCAATACCAAGCCCCAAACGAATTCGAAATGTGTTTTCTTTAAACACCAATTAGCATACTATCCTTTCAAATCTCTTAAATCAACATATATAATCAGGTAAATTAATTAATGATAGAATTGATTATATATAAAATTTATGAAACTGGCAGCTGCTAATTATCAAGTTTATGAAAATATTTTCATAAAATTCTTAATATGTCATTTGACTCTTCTACAATTGAGAGTACCTTCAAAATTGAGGATTCTGAAGGCACTCTTTCATAATCTTTTGATAGGTGAATCATAAAAGAGAGCTGATCTCCCTTCATCTTAAAAATGAAGGGGTTGTTGCTGACTGCCAACAAATCGCGACAAACTGGGTGAACCAGTTATCTCTGCTCATGCAACTTATAAATGATATAAACAAAATCTTAAAATTTATTAAAAACAATCAAAAATTATTTATCTAAATGAAAACCATTATTTTTATTCATATTCATAAGTATAACTCAAAAATATTCCATCTTTTGAAATAGAGATCTTGTTAGAGATAAACTTAACAATATCCTAATCGAAACAAAGTACTTTTATAGTAAAAATAACCTGCACCATCAGTATAAGGTATAGAAATCTATTTTTCCAAAAACTTCCAGAATCTGTTCCATAAACATAATAATTTTCTTTTCGTTTCTTTTCTTTTTAAATAGTAATTCTGATTGAATACTACTATCTAGGTATGGTATCCCAATGTGATAGTATCATTCACGAGAGCTGTCTAGAATAAGCAAGCAGGCTCATGATGAGACCTCTTGTCTCTTGGTTTTTTTAAACCAAAAGCCATCACCCTGGTGATCAGAAATGAAGTTATTCTAGACAACACGGATGATCATGATTAGGCCAGCTCGTGATGAGACCTCCTATTCTTCAATCAAAATTATGTTTTCTTTACTAAATTTGAACTTTTAATTTTATAAAATGAGAGATCATTACCCAACATGGTGACCAAATGGTAATGTCAGTCATTAATATCACCGGAAAATGAATTAGCTGGCTCGTGATGAGACCCCTTATCTCTTGGTTTTTTTTTTTTTTAACCAAAAGCCATTACTAGTTTCCTAATAATGTCATACTAGTGATATTTATGATTCTGATCGGATTGGATTATTACTAAGACCTTTCGTCCCTCATTTTAGCATTTTATTACCTGGAACAAATTCTAAAAATTTTTCAGATTGTAAATAATTTTGAAGACTGGTGGTAGAGATCTGTAAAAGTTTTTTCAAAGTACAAGCTTCGAAAAGGATTTTAATGTTATCCCGACTTCTATAAAAATAAAAAGGTGAAGAATAATCTGAGTAATACTTAAAAATAAAATAATGATACGTTTTGTATAGATTTAAGAAACTTTGATTATCCTAAACAAATTTTTAAAATATTTCAGTCATAATTTTCAAGCTAACGAGCAAACTGACTCTTTTTCAACTAGAAAATTTATTTATTTACATTTATTTCTTTAGTTGACATCTAAAGATTACTGACTGATTATAAAAAATTTGACAGTCTGAAATATTTGACTAACAAAATCGAAACTGTTTGTAAATAGCGGAATGATGTTTAAAGGTTTCATAAGACTTATGAATTTACCATCATCCTTCAATTTTATAAAATATAAATCAGTTTATACAAAATATAAATTTATTTACAAACAACAAACAAATTATATACATTTTAAAACCTAAAATATTAACAGAAATATTTTTTCAGGATCAGTCCATTCACTAGGAATGTTTCAAACTAACCTTCTAGTGTTTGTAATCGAAAGGTACTTGGACCTATCTTCTCAGCAATAACAAAGGGACCTAACCAAAGATTTTGAAACTTAGTATGATCTCCTTTGTCCTCATGAACTTTATCCCATTTTAAAACTAAGTCTCCTACCTGAAATTCTCGATTGGAACTAAAGGATTGGTCAAACCAAGACTTCACAGTTTGTTGATGTTTTGTAAAGTGTTGTTTTGATTTTTCTCTTTCTTCCTCAAGTTTTAACAAAGTATTAATTCTCTTTTCCATTGTTGGATAGTCTTCATCTTGAATAGACTGAGCTAACTGTAATGAAGGTAAAAATAAATTTGGTGGTAAAATAGCTTCAGTTCCATACACTTAGAAGAAGGGTGAGTTGCCTATCGCAGCCTTAGGAGTTACTCTGTCTACCCAAAGGGCATTGACGAATTCTATATTCCAATCACGATGATGAAATGAAATAGTTCTTTTGAGAATTTTCAATAAATTTTTGTTTGTTGATTTAGCTAAACCATTTCCATGAGGATGGTAGTTAGTTGTATACCTAATTCTTATTCCCTTTTCTAAAGAAAATTGAGTTAACTCAACTGATGAAAAATATGAAGCATTATCAAAGACAAGGGAATCTGGAACACCAAATCTTGTTATGATAAAGAATTCTAAAAATAATATAACCTGATTGGTGTTTACAACTCTTAATGGTGTAGCTTCTGCCCAACGAGTGAAATAATCAGTTGCAGTTATTATATACTTGTGTTGTTTAGATGAGGGAGGATTTATTGTCCCTACTATATCAATACCCCATTGCTGAAAGGGTCTTTCTACTGAAACTGGTTGTAAGAGAAAAGCAAGTTTCTTAACCCTTCCCGTAGCAAGTTGACATTCCTGGCATTTTTTGACAAAAGCATAGGAATCTTGAAACAAGGTAGGCCAATAATAACCAGCCCTAAGAATTTTATGTGCTATAGTTTCTCCACCAAAATGACCTCCTGCTGGTCCAAAATGTAACTCTTTCAGAATTGTTTCTGTTTCATCTTTGTCTAGAAATCGAAGCAATACTCCGTCTGAATTTCTCCGAAAAATGACATTATCAATTAATAAATAAGGAGAAGATTTCAATGTAAGTGCTCTTTTCTTCCTTGGTTCTAGGTAATCAGGGGCAGTTCCTGTTTCCAAAAATATTCTTATGTCTGTATACCAGGAATCCTATGGTGGAGGATAGAAATATATTTCTCTTGTAAGTAAAACCTCATCAATGACAATTTCATCTTTATCATTAGGTAGATGAGCAGATTCAACAACTAGTTTACATAATCCTTGACCTTTGACTATCGTTGAGGGTTTAATTTCTAAGTCACACTCTTGAAGAGATGTCATCCAAGGTGCCCTTTTCTCACCTAAATCTTTTTGCACTAACAAATTTTTGACTGAGGAATAAGGGACTATCACGTTCATTTTAGATTTCAATAAATATGGATGAAAATGTTTGACAGCTTTAAAAACAACAAAAACTTGCTTATCAACTTCATGGTAATTAAACTCAGCACCTTTAAAATTTGAACTCATGAAGGAGATTGGTACTTCGTTATTTTGCTGATTTAATTGGGTTAAAACTGCTGCATATGAGATGTCAGAAGCAAAAGTATACAATATGAAGTCTTTGTTAAAATATGAACTTAGAAGGCTAGGAGCTTCTGAAATGGCCTCTAAAATTTTCTAAAATGACTCTTTTTCAGTTTGTCCCCAATTAAAAATGGCATTTTTCTTAATCATTTTATGCAAAGGACGAATGATTTTGGAGAAACTGGGAATGAATCTTCTAACAAAGTTTATTTTGCTAAGAAATGATTGCATTGCTTTCTTGCTAGAAGGGTAAGTTATTTTTGAAATGTCTTGGGTTTGTGCAGGGTCAATCATGATTCCATGCTTTGAAACCACACAACCTAATAAAATACCTTCTGAAACAACGAATATTGTTTTTTTAGGATTTAAGGATATTCCAAATTTTGTACATCATTCAAATACCTTTCTAAGATGATTAATATGATCAGGTCGATGTTTAGAATATACAGTAACATCATCCAAGTAGACAACAACTGAATGGTTAATTAAGCCTCTAAAAGCAATATCTATTGCTTGCTGAAAAGTTTCCCTAGCATTAATTAACCCAAAAGACATCTTGCGGTAAGCATATTTTCCCCATGGAGTTCTAAAGGATGTTTTCAATTGATCATCTGGGGATACTAATATTTGATTGTACCCTGAGAAGCCATCAAGGAGTGACAGTATCTCAGACCCAGATACCTTTTGAAGAATTTGTTCCATGGGAGGAACTGGGTAATTATCCTTTTCAGAAGACTTATTCAGATTTCTAAAATCTACACATAACCTAATATCTCCATTTTTCTTCCTGACTGGAACTAGGTTGGCTACCCACTGAGTATGTCTGATGGGAAAAATAATCTTGGCAGCTAACAATTTATTTAGTTCCTTCTTAATTGTTGGTTCTAGTGACGGGTGATATTTCCTTAGCTTTTGTTGAAAAGGTTTTGACTCCTGTTTAATTGGAATTATGTGTTGCATGACTTGTGTGTTAAAGGTTTTCATATCGTCATATGTCCATGCAAAGACATCCTTAAATTATTTAAATAGTTTTATAAATGTTGTTTTTTCTGTGGGGTTACAATCTATTCCTAGATTTATAGTTTGGGGATTTAGTTATGTTCCTAAATTTATGGTTTCATACCTCATTTGAGACCTATTAGTTTTACAATTAGGGACAGATCTAAATTTATCCTGCAGATCAAAGAAATTTTCTAATCTTAATACTGAATTAGGGACCGATTTTACCTTTTCAAAAGATTTTTCAACTGAACAAAAATCATTTATTACCGAAAAATCCCGTAGATTTTCGTCATGAGTAACTTCATCAATGGCTGAATCTTTAAAGGTATCCTCATTCATCAGAAAATTCAGCACCTGCACATCGTTATCGAATACACACCAGTTAAAAATATTATCTAGTATAGAAGGCCTAAAAATCAATTCAACTGAAAAGAAATCTGGTGTAATATTTTCTGACAGAATTAATTTTGATGCTACATTTTCCAATAAATCTACTTCCAGATTTCGACTTCTTGGAACATAAATTATGTTAAATGCATCAAAATGTGAAATAAGGTTCCATACCTCTCATTTATAATTCTGTAAATGTTCAGATAGGCAGTGAATAGAGTTACGGACCTGTCTGACGATGATTTGAGAATCACCATACGCAACTAACTCTTTGATATCCAGATCAATTGCTTTTTTTAAACCCTGTATTAGAGCTTCATATTCTATAGTATTGTTTGTACAATTAAATTCCATCCTACAATCTATACATGTTTTATTTCCCTGAGGATCTACCACTAGGCAACCAGCTCCGACTCCTTCTTTGGATTTGGCACCATCAAAATATAGAGTCCAAGTAGAACTATTAACAACTACTTTGCTTTCTATAATATTTACAATATTAAGATTATCTACATCATTAATAATTTCCTTGAACGAAGAGTCAGGAGTAATAGATGTCACATTGCTAATTTCTGATTGCTGTTTTTCTTCAGAAAAGGCAAAATTTTCAGCTTTAAAATTACCAAATCCCAATTCATACATGTAATTTCCCATAATGCAATCTAAAAATAAAAGAGGTTCACTAGGATCATGTAGTCCAGTCACAGTATGTTTCATATATCTTTCTCTATTTATCTTTATTTGATTTGACTTTCCATTCTTAGGTAACCATAATTTTTACCAATCTGTGGCAAAGAATCCATTCAATTGTTGAGACCAATCTCTACTTAAAAATAGCCCATATGCATCAGGAATATCTGCAACAACAATATCTATAATTTGATAAACCGAAGGGTTACAAGCAATCCTGACTAAAACATATTTCATCTCCCCTACAAACCTTCACATTCGTTTTGTCCAATTGAGTTATTTGTGAATTTGATGGAACATATTTCCCATTCAACCTTTTGCATACTGATAAAGGCATCACATTGGAGGATGCTCTGGAGTCTACCATGCAATTATGAACATTCTTATTAAAAATATCAAATGTAAGTAAAAATGGAGGTGTGGTTGATTTAGAATTCTTACCTATTAGCGAGGCTTTGTCAGCCGTTGCTTTTCCTTTATTAGTTGTTGTTGAATCATCTTTAGAATTGTTTGCAGCAACATTTTGTTTCGTATTAGGAATAATTGAACTCATGGAGGGATTTCTAACATGACTGTTAGGCATTGGATAGATTTGAAGAAGGTCGTACATACTGATGTTTGCACGTGTCTTCTTTAAATATTCAATTATATCATATTGTAAATCTAATTTTGGATCATTTTGAATGGATTGGGTAATTTTGGTTGATTGAGTCTGTTTTCTAGATTAAGTTTGTTTATTAGGTTGTGAATTGTTGTTGTCATTATTTGGAGTAGAACTTGACGAATCTCCAGGAGTGTTTGCAACTGTTCTACTACGAGTATTATAGGCATGTTGTCCTATAGGTGGACTCTTATTCTCATATTCTTTTACAAGACTGTCCCAAAAATGACCGTTAACTTGTTGAGGTTCCTCTGATTCTTCTTCTTCTTCATTTTCAGTTATTTCTTGATTAGAAGGAGTCTCAGATAAAGATAAAACAGCTCAAATTGTATTAAAAATATCTTCATTTGTTGCTATGTCAGGTGGTCTATTTGTTTTATTATTTGTATTCAGATTTTGTCTAAACTGATTTCTGAAGTATCCCCTACAAGAGGAAGCTTTAGAATTGGTTTTCTTTAATCCTACAACTTCATTGGTTAATGCCCAAATAGCATTTTGCAGCTGTTCCACATCAAATGCTTTATCTTTTTCTGAACTAAGTTTTTCAATATTCCTACGAGGAAAAGTATCAGATTTCCCACTTCTATCTGGTTCATAGGACATGGAATCCTTCTCGACTTTGATGGCTTCCTCAAAATTTTCTACTAATGTTGTTTTCCCACCTCTCTTAACAAAAATCCCAGAATATTTTGGTAAGGATGAAGTATAATTTTCAATAATTATATCCTCGGGTGGTTGAGAAGCAACTGGAATTTTATTTTTTAATGTTAGAAACCTCTGATTAAAATATTTAATTATTTCTTTAGACTCCATTTTAATTCGAGATAATTATAGAGATAAAAGAGAAGGTGTTTTATCTTCCCAAAATTTATCTAAAAAATATTTATTAAATTCACCCCAATTTGTGATTGATCCCTGTACTAACGAAAAGTACCAGGTAGAGGCTCTTCGTTCAAAAGTTAGAGGAAACAATCGACAAACTACATCTTCATGCTGAACGTTCATAGTTTGAATAGCTAACATGAATTTGTCTACATGCACTTCTATAGGTTCCTTATCATCTGGGTTAAACTCAGGAAGAAGTTTATCTGAGTGTTTAGGTAGAGGGTGTTGTACACCAGGGATAGCTACAACAGTTCTCAGCCAAGGGAGTTGTGGATTAGGTGGAGGATTAGCTCCTCCTCCAACAGGTACATTTCTTGTCATAGGGATTCTCTCAGAATCTAAAGAACTCCATGAATTAGATGATCTTGGACTATCAGGAGGTGATTTAGGTGGAGAAGGTGCCTGATCAAAACCACCTATTGAAGTTAATCTTCTAGCAGTGTTTTTTTGAGTAGTTTGTCTCTGATGACTTCTAGTTTGATAACGTGGAGTGCTATCATCTTCTTGCAAACCTTGAGTAACTATGTTCAATTATGGATTACGTCGTTGTTGCCTAGGTAGACCATAATCTATTGGAGATACACCAAGTTGATTGGAATATGCTCTTGTAAGAATATGTCGTGATTCTTCCAAAGTTGAGTACTTTGTTCATGAGAAAATGGATATTTGATATGATCACGTTCAAGGATGCTCCTAATAGTTTCTATAAACAGTGATTTGCTGACTTCCGGAGGATGTTGGCTGGTTGAAAATTTCTCATTAGTTTTTCCTGCCATTAATCATTAATAGGCCCTCCTTCTAGCACCATTTGTTGGCCTGATTTTCTGACCTAGGCCAACAAGGACATTATCCCCACACAATCAGCTTAAAGCAGCTTCCGGTGTGTTTGGAATAGCAAAATATTGCAGGTTATGGTCCTGCTACCAACTGAATTCTTCTCTTAGGGAGAAACTAAAATTTAGTAAAAGTCTACCCTAAAGTTATTTCTATCTAACTAAACCCTAAAATTAGTTTTCAACTATCTAAGTTATCCTACAATTGCTTTCTTAAGGAAAGTCTTCAAATTTGGAAGGTTTAACATTTAATGGTCTAAATTTTAAAAGACTATTAAAATGATTCTAAAATTACACAAATACTATTTAACAACTGTTAAATGTAAACTATACTAAGATAATACTGATTGAACTATCTCAACTATCCTATCTATCCTATCTATCCTATCTCAGCTGAGAGTGATTTTGAATATTATATTAACTATTAATTAATATTATGATGAGTAGAAAGATAAGGAGTAAGATCTAAATGAAAATATTTAAACCATCGACACTAAATCATTCTGCTATAAAATACCATTGACAGAGAAACTGAAATAAGTAATTACTTTGAATTTTCTGAAATGTTTAATTAATTAATAACTAATCAACAACATTAGATATTTGAATGAAGGATAATGTTCAAAATGAAATCATCGCCAAAATACAAATGAGATCAATTATATCTTGAATTTTCAGTAGAATCACTAGTTAATTCAGTTATAATAATATAGTAATTCAAATACAATATTGTGTTGACAAAGTGTGATAACGATTAATGAACACAAGCATAACCCAGTATATTGTATCAATATTATAAGCAGAAGATTATATACTGAAATATAAAAAGAGTATCCAAAATAATACCGATCAACGATATCAGTCTGAGGATTTCCAGTCGAATTCCACTTCCAAAGATAAAACTTCAGCCAGGAACAAAAACTAGTATCAAAATAATATTTCAAATATGTTTCTCTTCAGTCACTCCATCCCCCCTTTCTCATAAAATTACCAATTTATATAATCCCCCTAGTCTTTTGATTCAGTTTTTTTTTATAAATGTTGTATGCAATATTATAGGAGTCCTATCACTATCAAAGAGCATCGAATCTCTTCAATAGACACTTATCACTAGAAGATAACAATAAAAACAACTAGCTTGAAACATGTGCTGTTTAAAAGGAACTGTCATACACGTAGCTGTGTCGAAATTCCAGTCTTCAATAAAAATCCACATCTTCCAACTGAAATCCAAGATATCCTAAATTGGCATAGAATAATGATAACATGTGCACATGTTTAAACAAACAAAATGATCTTATTAAAACCAATTTTAACAGAAATAACAAAACAAACTATAAGTTGTATGCGTGCCTGTAAAATCTGCGATTACAGGCATGCAAAAAAAGCTTTTATTACCTGTTGACAGATAGATAAACCATATAACTGAAAAATGGAAATAATCATCCTGTTCGATTTTGTAAATCGGGCACTCTTCTGGCTTCAGACAGTTTGGCTTTGAGCCTGATGATCACTAGCTTCTGTTTTTCTACTTGTTCAAGCAAATGTTGGTTTGTATCTATCATTGATTTTTTTTCCTTCTTGTATTGGTTCTTTTTTATGTTCACTTCCTTCCATCTGTTAATCCAGTTTAATAACTCTTCCTTGAATGTCTTATTTTCCACCTCTTTCAAAGCTGCATTAGCTTGACACTGTTTTAGTTCAATTTTTAATTCCATAATTTTAGTCTCGTATACCCTGTCAAGGACCTGTTGGAGCGTTTCTTTTGTTGGGCTTAGGGCAGACCCGGGTTCTATACTTTTGTATTCGCACCAACAAAAGACCCATAGTGTTGGCCCTTTCGACAACAACCTGCGAACAGGTTGCAGTCTCACCCGAAACAGCTATGGGGTGCCGCAGAATCAAGTTTCTGCAAGCAGAAGAGGGATATTACTATACCTTTATCCTTTTAACAAATAATAATCATACATTACAGCTCTTCGATAGTCACTTATATAGCTTCGCAGTTAGATAAACAAACAGTGTCTTGCTTAACCCTTAACTGGGAATTCACAGCAAAGTTATTATTTAGTAGTGATCTTACTTATAAATTATCTACTTATCAATGCATAAAAGAACATAATAGAGACAACACAAAAGAACCACAACACAAGATATAACGTGGTTCACCCCCAGTTTAGGGGCTACGTCCACAGAACTATGTTTTATTCAACTCTTTACAAAAACCATAGTTCTAATATACGCACTTAGCTGCATATCCCTTCAATTCCTCAAGTTGTGCACTTAGCTGCAGATCTCTGTGCACACAGCTACAGATCCTCTTAATCACCCAAAACCCTCTGCGCACACAGCTGCAGAGGTCGCCCATGCACATAGCTGGGACTTAACCTTTCTTACAAAACTAGCCTTAGCTTCGCATCAAATCATCTTACATTAAAAGCCTAACCTGACTCTTTTACAAAAGTACTTATTTATACAAGTGCACTTATTACAAAACCATGGGCTTAAACCATGGGCACCCCGAACCCTAAAACCTAGACTTAAACCATGGGTTAATTACAAAAAGAGGGCTTTGACTCAACCCCGACACCCCTAAGACTATTTTGAGTCACAACTCCACTTACAAGCTTCCACAAAAACCATGGAGTTACCAAAATTAAGGACCGTTAAGGTGCGTGCCCCAACACGCCCCTAAGACTCACCAAGGTCCCGTCCCAGGACACTCGACTACTTGTCTGGTGGTAGAATGTTATCTTCGGCTACTTGCTCCTTCTTTATGATCTCCTTATGCACTCTGTTAGGCTCTGTATCTGTCTGCATCTTTGTAACCATCAGCTTTAATTTTCCTGCCCTCTTGCTTCCTTATATGCCTGTCATCATCGTCATCCTTTCTGCTACTTCTACCACAGCCGCAGCTTGCTTAATCGTTCATCCTTTCATTCTTAGCAGACTGTCGATATTCCTTATGTTGTTGTCTTCCTTCGCAAGATTTATGATGGTCATGGGAATTGTTGAGCCTTATAAAGCTATCAGCGACTCCATCCCTTGAACTGCCTCCCGTTCATGTCCTATCGAACATTTGACCATCCACAACTTTGGGTCCTTAGCAGATGAGGCCCTTGTGATTGCATGCCAATGTACTTTTGCATAATACAAATAGCATACCTCCATTCCACTGAGCCAGGAGGATACATCTCGAGATCCTCCAGGGTCTTTCCTGGGGGCTTGTGCCTTTCTTCGTTTTTCTTAGAGAAAAAATTTTCCTTAAATTTATTTCTGGTTGATCGTATCTGCATTGGCTACTTTAGCGTTGGAGACGTCTCCTCGCAGGTTGAATTGCTCATAAGGTTCTGTAGACCTCTCTCCCTGATCTTTCATAACAATTCCTAGACTTCACGATCATTGGACATAGTGCTAACTGTAAACTCAAAGAAATGCGCAATGCAGGAGTCGCAGGCCTGTGTGGCTTCTTATAGAATCCTGTGACAAAATATGTCATGATGGTGCATGAATGACACCAAATATGCTGGAGTGGCAGTAAATCCTGTCCACACGGTGCTATATTTTCCCAAGATCTCATCATTACAGGTTGTTAAGGCAGTTCACGTGGCGGCGCCGCCAAGTCTAGTTTGTCCCATCAGTTACATTTTAGGCTACGACACACCTTTCTTCTTCGACATAACCAATAACTTCAGCTTCACCTCAATGAGTACCTTCGACACAATATTGGCCTTTGACCCATCCTGACCCAAGTGGCAACCAAACTTCAACCTTGAAAATTTGACAGTTTTCAACACTTCGTAGCTTTGAGAACAGCTTCATTATAGTCTAGTACCCAATTCCAACTGTTCTTGGTACTTAGACTGTCCTTCTTGCTATTACTTCTGATTAGGGGGTCCCAGCTTGTCCCTGTACTTCTTTAACCTACTTCCATTCACCATGGAAGGTAAAATTTCTCCATTCAATTTAGCTAGCTGGATTGCGCCACCATCTGTAACTCTCTGCACTATGTATGGTCCTTTCCAATGTGTCTTGAACTTACCTGAGAATTTCATGAATTTACTGTCATATAAGAGCACAAAATAACCATTCTGGAACTGCTTCTTCTTAATGTGTCTATCATGCCATGCTTTTTCTCTGGATTTCTGTACTTGCTGCTGGAACCCTGCGATGAATCTGTCTTCTTCAATTTCTAGTATATTTTCTAGCCTTTATTTCATCATAGCTGGATCATCCATCTCTATGAAAGCAGATATTCTTAGGCTAGGAACAATGTACTCCATGGGAATGACTTCTTCTTGTCCATAGACCAACCTAAAAGGTGTATGGCCTGTCAACTTCTTGCAGGTGGTTCTATAAGCCCATAGTACTGCTGGAATTCTAAGATCCCAATCATTTATGTTAACATTGAAAACCTTCGTTAGAGCATGTTCAAGGATCTTGTTAAAGGCTTCGACAGTTCCATTTTCTTGAGGATGATAGACAGTACTCTTCTGATGATATACTTGAAATTCTTCAGTCAATACTTCAATAGTCTTATTTAGGAAATGTGATCCTTGATCACTCATAAGAATTCTAGGACACCCAAATCTTGACAAGATATTATCGAAAATGAACTTCGCAGCTATAGGAGCGCTACAGTTCTTGACTGGTTGAGCTTCGGCCCAATGAGTAAGGTAGTCAGTTGCTGTAATAATGTATCTTGCTCTAGATTTATTCGTAGGGGAATTGATAGATCCAACAAAATCAATAGCCCACTTGTCAAAGGCTTGTAAAGTTACCTATGGAACTAGAGGCATCTCGTCCCTCCTGGATGGTTTGCATGTCCTCTGATAGATGGTGCAGCTATGGCAATACTCTTGTGCATCCTTATGAATTGTGGGCCACCACAATCCGGCTGTCAGAATATTCTGTGTTGTAGCTTTTCCTGCGTAATGACCTCCTGCTGCTCCAGAATGTGCCTCAGCCAAAATTAATGGCTTTTCATGCTCCAGGATGCATCTGCGCAGTATTTCATCTGGTCCCATCTTATATAGTTGTCCTGCTATTAAGGTAAAGTCAGATGCTCTAACCACTAGCTACTTCTTCTGCTGTGTTTTCATTTCAGCGGGTGCAAAACCTGTAGATAAGTACTGAACAATATCCTTAAAATAGTCATCGACCATCTGGATGGAAAACAACTGGGCATCAGGAAGACCTTCATCCAAACTAATGGGCTCTTCTCCTGACTCAAGCCTCAACAAGTGGTCAGGACCTAGGTTAAGTCTTCCAGGTTTGACTATGATCTCAAAGTCATATTCCTAAAACAGAATCAACCATCTGCATATCCTTCCACCTAGCACAGGCTTGTTAGCCAAATACTTCAAAGCAGAATGGTCAGTGAACATCTTAAAATGAGTTCCTAATAGATAGTGTCGAAACTTCTACAATGCATAAACCATAGCTAGACCTTCTCATTCTGTCGTAGTATAATTCTTTTCTGCTGTGGAAAATTTTCTACTTGTAAAAGCAATAGGGTGATCAATATTACCTTCACCTGACTGAGCCAATACTATACCCAGAGCAATGGAGGATGCATTGACATGCACATGAAAATCCTTATTCCAGTCAGGGAATACTAAGATAGGGGCAGTTACCATCTTTTCCTTCAAAATATCGAAGCTTTCTTGACACTCAGGTGTCCATTCAAACTTAATATCTTTCTTCAACTGCTTTTCCATAGGGGCTATGATCCAAGCATATCCTTTAATGAATTTCTTGTAATATCAAGTATGACCAAGTGTAGTGCGAAGTTTATTAATAGACTTCAGAGGTGGCAAGTTCACAATAATGGCTATCTTCACAGGATCCATCATCAGTCCTTTCTTACATACAATGTGACCTAGCAGAATTCCAAAAGGTGCACAAAAGATACACTTTTTCAGGTTCAAGGAAATCTGATGCTGTCTACACTTGTCCAGCATAAGTATTGAACTAGCTATATGGTCTTTTAGTAACCCAAATATAGTCCAATCATCAAAATAAACTTCTAATAATTTATGTATAAATTCCTTAAATGCAGAGATGACTTCTCTAGAAAACATAGCAGGTGCATTCTTCAATCCAAAGGGCATAACTGTATACTGAAAGGATCCCATTTCTATAGCGAAGGTTGTCTTATGTCGATCTTCTGGAGAAATTCTAATATGATGGTAACCTGAAAATCCATCAGTAAAAGAGTACACTTCTTAACCTCCGACATTGTCTAAAACTTCATCTATAAAGGGAGTAGGGAAAGGATCATGTAAACAGGCATCATTCAGCTTCCTCAGATCAACACTAATTTTGATTTCTCCCTTAGTCTTCTTTTCTTGCACCACCATAGGACTGACCCATTCAGATTCATCAACAGGCTCAATGATTCCTGCAGCAAGCATCTTATCGAGCTCCATTCTAACTTTGTCTTTATACTTAGGGTTCAGCCTATAAGGGCGCTGTTTCACAGGATTCACATCAGGTTTCAAAGGGATCTTTATCACTCCTATATCACTAAGGATACCTTTCATCTCTGAGAACTTCGTCGGAAATAGGTCTTGATACTCATGGAGAAGTTGGGTCACTTTTCTCACCATTTCTTCATCCCAATAATCTCCAATGATAGCATACTTAGGCTTTCCTTCTGATCCAATGTTAACTGTCCACGTCTTCAAGGGCTGAGTCACTTCAGGTGCTTCAAGTGCTAGTCCATGTACTTCGCAGTGTCCTTCTGAATCAGGAATGTTGATGTTGCGCGGATCATCATCCTCATCATTTGCGAGGTTATAACATTCGATTGCATTAGCTTCTTGTGCCTTCCAATCAGGTTGGTATTCTGCTATTTCTTGATCATCAAACAATTTAGTATGGATTAACCTAACAGCTGCGTCCAAAGCAGGACAAACCTCATTAATAGAAAATGTCAGTACAAAAATATCAACAAGACTATCCCAACTTACAGTACCATGGCGAAGCTCGACCTCCGCATACCAGTTATTTGCTATAGGTTCTAGGGTGTGCACAAACCTATGTACCCATTCTTCATGAGGTACATGCTTCCATGCTTCGTAGCATTGCTCCAAATGTCCCTAAGGACTATTCGTACCATTAAACCTGCTTCGTACCTCTTGAGGTTGATCCTTGAATCTTAGGCAAAGGGACTTCTGGCACGCTTCCCAACTATGAATGTACTTTTTATGACCATTCCACCATCTGGCTGCTGTGGCTCTGAATGTTGAATCTAGAATCCCCATTTTATGTGAATCTGGTACCTGCTTTGAGAATTGTATAATAAAATCTGTTGGGTCTCTCAAACCATCAAAGGTAGGCAAGTCTCTTGTTTGTGGACCAAGCCATCTAAGAGACTTGTTAATTCTTGCACATTGATGTCCATGTAGTTCATAAAGTCTATTCTGCCAATTCTCTAGACCGTCATCTGAATCCGTCATGCAGGAGTAGTCACATTGCCAATCCATGATACCTTCCGCAGTAGGATCAACATAATCTTCTTCCTTAGCTGTGATGTTGTAGATATGGTCCAAAACATCCTGATCTTCATCGCTTAGTGGTTCCGTGTACCTTTCTCCTTGAGAAGGGTCCAGTCATTAGAGGAAATTTCAACTCAAAATGGGCCTTTTAACTTTAACTCAAATTCCATGTCATCATGTGTTAGCCAATGAAATTGCTTTAAATTTGAAATACTGTATAGGTCTTAAACACTTTTTTAATATAAATTTAGGGATAGGTATCATAAAAAAAAACTACTTTTTTTGTTTGTATTTTCGACATATCTCCCCGTGTTTTGACTCAAATTTCGATCAGGAGAGCTCATTGGATGTGGAATTAAATTCTGCATCCAACAAGTACCAACTTGGCATACTTTTTATGGACCCCTCTACCCAAAAAATAAGAAATACCTGAAAAAAATGTGATGATGACATCATCATCACATTTTTTTCAGGTATTTCTTGGTTTTGGGGTAGCAAGGTCTGTCAAAAGTATGTCGAGTGGGTACACGTTGGATGCGGAATTTAATTCTGCATCCAATGAGCTCTCTCGATCAAAATTTGAGTAAAAACACGAGGATATATGTCGAAAATCCAAACAAAAAAATAGTTTTTTTCTTTTCTTCCTTCAAAATTAATAAATATTATTTTATTATTTTAACTATTATTTTATTAATTTTTTTTAGGAGGCCCATTTTGAGGTGAAATTTCCTCTAATGGGTACTATGACTCTCAAACCTTTCCCTTCGAAAGTCATATGTCTCTTCTTAAGGTTAATAACTGCTGCATTGTCTATTGCCCACTCAATTCCTAGCAAAGCTGGGTAGGGGTTGCTATCATCAATTATCTCAATGACTTCAAAGTCTGCTAAAGTACTGACCCCATCAATATCTATTGGGACACTACGAAATCTTCCTAGGGGCACAATCTTCTGCTGATTGGCTAATATCAACTATATAGGAGACCATTCAAGGGTATGTTTTCACATTTGTTCCCATGTTTGTTTAGTTAGGACATTGACTTTTGATCCTAGGTCCAGAATCACATCAGTGATGTCATGTTCTCCTACCTGAGCATGCCATCTCATTTCTCTTCCAGTTCTTCTGACTCTATTAACACTTTTTTCCTTACCAGAGCTTCGTTGAGGTTCGCAAGAAGAAATAACTTTCTGTAACTCATTTAAAGCATTCTGATTTCTTAAGAGCTTCATGCAACTCTGTAAAAATGAAGACAGTGTACTTACTTTGTCCGTCGAAGCTTATTGAGGCTGTGACTGCTGCTGATGCTGTTGCGCAGGTGCTACTGGTGTGCTTGGATCAGCAAAGTCTTTTTTGGCTTCCAGAAATGTCTCTTTTTCTCTTCCCACATTGAAGGTTGGAATTTTCTCTAGGGCCTTACAAACCCAAGCCTCATCAGGTTGTTTCTCCTTATTCTATATTTGCGTCGTAGCACCACTCCTTGTAACAACATTAATGGCTAGGGAAGGTCTTTTCTCTACAGCAATCATCTGAATATTCTGAGTAGGGGCACTATTTCTTTCTTGTATCTTGGCTATCAGCTGCAGGAATTGCTCAATCACATGGTCGACTGCTCTGCAATATCGACATGTCGTAGTTGGGTTCTGAAAGTCTCTAGCTAGATGTCCTGCCTGATTACAGTTATAGCACACAACCTGGACTCGACCTCTTACAGGAATACCACCATGACCACGACCTCCAAAAGTACCTCTACCTGATGTACTACCATGGTAACCATATCCCTCATTGCCTTGTCCATCATTTTGTACCCTATAAGCATCATAGGTTCATTCTCTCATGAGGTCAAAACTACGACATTCATCTTCATTGTGTCCAACTGACTTACAGAACTTTCAATAGGGGTTCTTAGGTACTTGCACATATCTCTGCAGTAGATAGTAGTCTTCAGGTCGATGCTAGCCAGTTGTCCTACAGATCTCACAATATAGAATACTAGGGTTGAATGGATTTGGCGCACCAAAATTCAGGTAATTTCTTACCGCAGGACACTATTCCTTGTTGTGACCCTCTATCTGACATCGTGTACACCAAACCTCTTTGTGACTAGATTTCCACTTCTTCATGTCGTGAAGTTCCAAATCCATTTCTGCCAACTGCACTTGTATTTGAGCTATACCAAAATTATCTTTGACAGGAGCTGTTTCGAGCTTCATAGCAATTTCCAAAGCCTCTTGCTGATCAGCAACCTTCCGTTGCATGAGTAGAGTCCTGATATGCGGTAACAAAGCTGCAATGAACCATTCCTTATGCTGCGCTGGTCCAATAGTAAAACTAACTTGATCTAGCAAAACTTTGAACCTCTGATCAAAGTCCCAAACTGATTCTCCTCACCTCTACTGAATCTCTTTCAGTTCAGTTATACACTGTGACTCTGATTTAGGATTCTTGAACTCTTTGATCATTGCTGCTTTTATATCATCCAAGACATGGTTCTGAGTACTAGAAAAATTCATGAACCAGGTCAAAGCGCGGTCTCTAAAAGAAGTAACCAGCTGCGCTCTTCTTGTATCTTGATCAGTAATGTTCTTAGCAGTCCACATGGCTTCACATAAGAACCAAAACTATTCTGGATCCTCTAATCCAGTTCCTTTAAAGACTGGGAGCTTAATGTCATCATTCATATCAGCCATCGCGGATCTAGGGGGGCAGGGAGGGGGACTGGTAGTAGGCGGGGGGGAACTTACGGGGGTAGACTTACCTGTGACAGGAATACTCGGGCTAGGGTTACTTTCATACTACAATGGGTTCTCAGGGATAATAGGTCTTCGCTACGGGGTTACCGGGGGGTTTCCAATGGAAGGGGTTTCATCAGGCGTCGGTTCTGCTTGACTTACAGGGGTATACTTTTTATCCTGACCTAGGGTATAGGATCCAACATTCCTCTTGTATATTTTACCACTTCACAGTAAACCACTTTTCTCATCGAAGTTACTTTCACTTCCAAACATAAGTTAGTACTACTAAATCTAACAGTCTGATTCAATGAGCAATATACCTTTTTCAGCCAATAGCATTTTAATTTTCGAATTAAAGGAATTCAAGTACTTACCCCTTGGTCCTTTGAAAAACTGTCATTTGGCTTCGCTGAAGGAAGTACTTGTGTCGATGGCGAACTCCGTCACAAATGCTTCAAGGGTTCGCGTTGTCCAGAAATCAATAGCTCGGGATATCTTGTTTTTCACCCTTTTCAATATATTAATTCTTGCGGGGGTCCAATCAGGAAACTGACCTTCTTGGAAGTTCATCTTTCTCTCTGTCAACCTAGATAACCACTGGTGCAACTCTATGTGGATACTACCAAAGAAAATTTCATAAACATCAGAAAAAAATGTACCCTTGTAAAAAGTCGTCTGAATTGCGACACGGATCTTTGTTCTCTTGTTCAACAAATTTCAGATAAGTCTCTTCAATCCAATCGCCGATTTATTTCACCGAGGGCCTCCAAAACATAGCCCTCTAGGTACGACGTAAACCCCTCTTGAGTAGGTACTGAGTTCAACTGGAAACAGAACCCATTTGTTGGGCTTAGGGTAGACCGGGGTTCTATACTTTTGTCTTCGCACCAACAAAAGACCCACAGTGTTGGCCCTTTCGGCAACAACTTGCGAACAGGTTGCAGTCTCACCCGAAACAGCTATGGGGTGCCACATAATCAGCTTTTTGCAAGCAAAAGAGGGATATTACTGTACCTTTATCCTTTTAACAAATAATAATCATACATTACAGCTCTTCGATAGTCACTTATATAGCTTTGCAGTTAGATAAACAAAAAGTGTCTTGCTTAACCCTTAACTGGGCATTCACAGCGAAGTTAGTATTTAGCAGTGATCTTACTTATCGGTTATCTACTTATCAATGCATAAAAGAACATAATAGAGACAACAAAAAAGAACCACAACACAAGATATAACATGTTTCACCCCCAGTTTAGGGGCTACGTCCACAGAACTGTGTTTTATTCAACTCTTTATAAAAACCACAGTTCTGATCTGTGCACTTAGCTGCAGATCCCTTCAATTCCTCAAGCTGCGCACTTAGCTATAGATCTCTGTGCACACAACTGCAAATCCTCTTAATCACCCAAAACCCTCTGCACACACAGCTGCACAGGCCGTCCACGCACACAGCTGGGACTTAACCTTTCTTACAAAACTAGCCTTAGCTTCGCATCAAATCATCTTACATTAAAACCCTAACCTGACTCTTTTACAAAAGTGCTTATTTATACAAGTGCACTTATTACAAAACCATGGGCTTAAACCATGGGCACCTCGAACCCTAAACCCTGGACTTAAACCATGGGTTAATTACAAAAAGAAGGATTTGACTCAACCCCGACACCCCTAAGACTATTTTGAGTCTCAACTCCGCTTACAAGCTTCCACAAAAACCATGGAGTTACCAAAATTAAGGACCGTTAAGGTGCGTGCCCCAACATCTTCCTCCTTGTCATGACACGAATCATTTGCTTGGGAAAAATATAGATTATCTATGTCTTGACCAGGTGATGGAAATCTCATAAAAGATGGCTCGGGGCCCGAACCATAGGCATCCATACACGATGGAGCAGCTTCTGCCTTACCCGATTCTGTAATGTATCTAGCCAATTTTTCACTATTATTCTCTATATGAGTAGGTTCATCCATATGAGTAGTTTCGGGATCCAATGATGGAGAATCCTCAAGATGGAAAATCACTAGCTGAGTACTTTGTTGAGTGGCCATAGGAATAGAAGTTGTATATGTATTATTCATACTTCTAGTAATTCTTCTCGTCCGAACAAACACAAGATTTTTTTATTCAAAACCCCCTCTGTCACAGCACACCTACGCTAGTTGTTCTAGTTTATGCATAGGCTCATCACCATGTTTTCAAGGAGTATACAGCTTAGGGGGGGTTTTGTAATCAACAACATTAACATCTTCATTTTTGGTTAACTTGCCCTCTGCCTTTGCAAGTATACTAAAGCACTTGTTAGATGGGGATTGGTTCCAGGTTGACTCAGCGAAGTAGGGAGCTACATTTACGACCCCATCATCATTAACACAAGTCTTTATGGGTGGATTTGCTTCCTAAAGCTCCTTATACTTGGATTCAGCTTCATGAACATCACCAACTTCAGATTTTACTGTAGCCTTACGTTTCCTCCAGGTCTTTGGGGGAGGGTTTTGTCAATATTGAGTTGGCCCTAATTGACATTCAATTAAAAACTCATCCCATGATTTACCATTAAGAGACAGTTGATGCTGGATTATAATTTTGACTAGGCCATGATGGAACAGACTTCTATCAGGATTACCTATGGTAGTTTGAACCGAATGAGCCATTTTCTTTAGACTTTGCAATAGGTAAAAGGGGAGATTAAGTTTACATCCCTTTAATGCTAACAATAGTCGTAGGTGATAATAATGCAGGTGAGAGAATCGTCCATCACATGATACGTACCTGACCAAGATCTCATTTAGTGCTCGCCATTCTGGCTTTAGAAACTTAACCGAAACCCCAATCTTCAGTTTGGCACTGGCCGGCAAGGGAAACAACAAGGACTGACATTTATTCTTATTCCCACCTTTAAACCATCGCTCTCCAGTTTGTGGAAGCTTCGTAGCCTCTGCAATTTTATCTTCGTCAATGATAAACTTGAAATCTCCAACCTGTGCTACGTTTTCTTTCAAACTCAAAGAAAACTATTTAGTAACCTCCACGTTGTGGCCACTAAAGCACTTGAAGAACTGACTCCATCCAATTTTGTCAATTAACAGGGAAGCCTTCTCATCGGCTTCAACAAGCTCCGGTCCTGAAATTTCAAAATGACTAAGTGGAGCCATAGCTCCCTCATTACTACCCTGGTTACGAATTGAAATGAATGGAGTCGTGAAGAGGGAAGGGATAGGTACCCAGGTGTAAGAAATCACGTGAAATGTCAAATCCTCACATGCTCCATACCTGACAGAGATGAGGGCTCCAAGTTTGGCCATTTTAACCGAATTTAGAGAGGATGATCACTACAGCCAGTGGTTTTCTATGATAAATAAATGACTAGCCATGACTAACTGTAACTCTTAACCGATCCTTCATATCAAAGATCATTTGATTCATGAATCATAAATCAAGACATTAATTACACGCGGTTTGGCATGATGAGCTCGTACAACATCCTGGAATGGAATGGTTATCAGTCATATACAACATTAAATTTCACTGATACGATTTCATTATTTTAATCACAGCTGTTAATTGATATGAAAGGTGTTAACCAAATCTTTATACCAACGCAGGGATCCTGGTAACAGGTGTCATTTATCAGCCATATGAGTCATGTCTCTTCATAAAACGGTCAATTGTTGATTTACTCCAGATTATACGTGAAAGGTGGTCGTGTTTATTAATATGACGATATAGTATTAAAATAGTAAACCCTAATGTTCTTGAAATATAACTAACTAATGATCCAAATTAACACTTAAACCATGTATATACATAAAGTTTCATTTTGACATATGATTTTAAAACTTTACGAAATCCCACCCATTAATATCAAAAACCAAATTCGATAGGATGTAAAGCTTGTAAGGCTATGACACATGAAAATTTCAAAATGAAATTCATTTATTTGCTTTTCACTAGCTATGTATATACAATTTTTACAAAGTAATTATGTGATATTAAGTTACATATGAAATGTGAACTTTTAGGTCTAATAAGAATTTTAATTAATAATTCACCTTTAGTTCTAGGTATTTCAATAACTTTGTAATAGCTTATCAATACCAAGCCCCAAATGAATTCGAAATGTGTTTTCTTTAAACACCAATTAGCATACTATCCTTTCAAATCTCTTAAATCAACATATATAATCAAGTAAATTAATTAATGATAGAATTGATTATATATAAAATTTATGAAACTGACAGCTGCTAATTATCAAGTTTATGAAAATATTTTCATAAACTTCTTAGTATGTCATTTGACTCTTGTACAATTGAGAGTACCTTCAAAATCGAGGATTCTAAAGGCACTCTTTTATAATCTTTTGATAGGTGAATCATAAAAGAGAGCTGATCTCCCTTCATCTTAAAAATGAAGGGGTTGTTGTTGACTTCCAATAGTTCTATCAGTTGTTGTTGAGAGGGAAAATGATCCATGGGAACTAATAGCATGGGATTAGTTTTTAGAAATTGATTAATTTCTTCATGACAAGGACACTCCTTCATGAAATGGTCACCTCTACATAGCAGACACGGATATTTTTCTTTTCTCTTCCCTTTATCATTCTCGTTGGTCATTGGTTTCGGATTCTCATGTAGGTTTCCAGGTTTTAAGTTTTTTTCTTTACCTTTATTTTTATGGTTTTCGGGCATTTGTGTACTCTGAATGGAATTTACCTCGACTGATTCCTTTAGAGTTGAAGGAGCAGGGGTAGAAGTATGGGTTTTCTTGGCAGGTTTTTCTATTGATGGGGACTAGATTGAACTAACAATCCCATCAACAAGGGTTTCTGCTAGTGGCTTGGTAGGATCAGTGTTTGGGTGAGGAGCTTAAGGTATCAAGTCATACAACATTCCATACTGGGAATATACCAAGTCCAAATATTGGGCTCGACTAATGGCTTGCTCTTCAGTAATGGCACCACCCATAGCCACATCTTGGGCGATTGGAGGCAACAAAGATTTAGTAAACCAATCATATAGCAATTGATCTGGGATAGGAGCATTGATATGTCTTCTCCACCTTCTCCACTCATGGATATGGTCCGATATGTGCATGGAGGTGTTCTAATGTAGAGAAGTTAAGATAACTGTACCCTTTTCATAGCAGATAGGAAGCTGAAAGTGTGTAAGAAAGACAGTTGCCAAAGAACCAAAATGCACAAATGAATGTTGCGAAAGTTCAATGTACCATTTCACGGCCGTACCGGTCAAATTTCATTGGAAGAGTCTTAAATGAACTAAATCATCCATTAGGGAGTTCGAGGAACACCAAAAATGGAATGTCATGACATCATTTTTGGGATCATCTCCCTGCTTTCCATAGAATTTTGGAATGTCCTATGGTAACTTTACCGGAATAGCAGGCGACAATGGGTGATGTCGAATGGGGTCATTAATTAACTTGGACAAATTAGGCAAGTCCAAAGTTGCTAGGAAAGGTAATTGGCAATTAGGCTCTATGTACCGGTAGTATTGATAAGGCATATAAGCACTAGTAGGACCATAAGTAGACTGATATACAGGTTGTTGAAATGGATTTTGTGATGAATAACCACTGGAAGATCCACCCGCAAGGGGTTTATTTCCATGATCAAGACCGTTAGGACCACCAAAGCCTCCAGGAGGAGGACCGCCAGGGCCTCCGGGACCTCCAGGACCATCGGGACCACAAGTCTAGCCAGGACCACTAGGATCACCAAGAGGACAACCACCAGATCCTCCAGGAGGAGGACCACGAGGGTGTCTAGGACCCTTGGGAGGAAAACTGCTGGAACCTTCGGAACCACTAGGAGGAAGGCCACTAGACCCTCTGGGACCATTAGGAGGAAAGCCGCTAGACCCCCCAGGACCACTAGGACCGCTAGGACCATAAGGAGGAAATCTTCCATGCCCTCCAGGACCATTAGGCCCCCCAAGGGGAGGAACTCTATAAGGTGGTCCTCCGATACCCCCGACAGTATGTATATGTATCCCCCCGATAGCTGGTGTGTAGGATCAGTTAGGTTTCCCCCATGGAGTGAAAGTATTACCAGCATATGGAATTCCAGCATGAGGCATTCCTATATGGGTGGGTTGGTAATTGATATTTCCTATAGGTACTTGATTTGCTGTGTAACCATACCCCCAATAGGTTTGATTGGTTATAGGTTGTGCCCACATGGGCTGACCTGAACTGGATGGGGGGTTAACCAAATTCATATGGGTAAGAGGAACATAGACTATATATTTCTCTATACTAGAGTTCTATCCATTACTAGCTACAATTCCAGTGACAGGTAATGTAGGTCGTGCCAGGGTTTTCCCTGCGGCACTAGAAGGTATTGATGAAACAGGAATTGTATGTTGTTCTCTAGGTGCAAAAGACGTGGGAGGATTTGGAACAAACGTAATAAGGGAGGTGGTGGGGTTGGTGGTTTGACCTGGATTATGCGGACTCTTAACACGATTTAGAATAGGTTCAATGGGTTTCATAGAATCAACAAGTGAGAGACATACAGTAGGCCAAGGGTCCGTATTATGAGGAAAAATTGTCGAGCGAGGTGGTGGTGTACCAAAAATGTTATCTATTTTCTTTTCAAGGTCTCTTGCATGGAGAATGGATTCCCATTATTGTCTACATTCTTCTTCATTTGGTGAAATTTCTTCAGAAGAGTCTCGACGGGTTCCAAACAAAGCAATGGCTTGTCCCATAGAGGTATCCCAAAACGGAGCATTGGGACCATAATATGGACAGGTAGTATCATTAACATGGCCTTCTATGGGAGAATGGAAAGAATTATTACCCCTAGAAGGTTGTTGAGCCAAGGGAGGACCGTGCAAAGGATATGGATGTCAGCTTTCTGCAACCACATTTTCTCCTACTTGGGAGTTGATAGTAGCTCCTTGGTCGATAGATTCCATAGGATCTTCTCCTGAAGCAGGAGTAAAATCAGGTGGCAAACCCCGTACTATTTTGTACCGTCTCAATTCAGCCAATTTGTACAGTTCCTATCTAACCTAGGGTTTCAAAACTAGAAAAAACACACCAAAGACTCTCCTACTCAAGCTATAGGACGAACAAGCAAAATTAAATGACAGGGGGGGTTCAGATAGTTAATTTTCTCACCAGGATTATCAAGACTATATGAGCTTCACAAGTAAATCCAAGACAGACAAAATTTTAACTCGGTTTGGAAAAAGGTATCCTAGTGGGGTCTCCCGATATACCTAAGGTACGTGGGAGCTCAAATCGGTAGTAGTACTATCTAATGCACAATCGTTCACAAGGGTCCTTCCTATATACAATCGAGTACATGAAGTACCTTTCAATATACCTCAAGGGTACATGAAAGGCCAGTCGATATACCAACAGTACGTGGAAGAACCACGCGAGTCCTGGGATGTAGTGCAGACAAGTAACAAAAACTCCTATGCTTAATGACGCCCGAACACGTCTCTAGCCTATCACTCAAATTTATATGTAAATTTTAATCCTATAACTAGCATTAATTTTAAAGTGGACGGTTAGGTGAATGCATGGAATTTTGACAGAAAAAGTAAAACCATGCAGATATGTAGATGCAATATTTCACTTTACCATTTGAGTTATGCCTACCTGTGGGAGGGAGAGAGAGTATTTTCTTTTCGTTCTGAAAGCAAAAAATTCCCAAACAACCATTTTTAATAAATAAAATAAAAATACAAGCAACACATTCCAAACTCATTTTTCCCTTTTTGAAACCAATCAGATGGGTAAGAGTCTATTTTCCTTAAAGAAAAACAACAAGCACTCTACATGCATATTCAATCTATTTTTTCGATTTTTCTTTGAAACATAGATATATTTAACTTAAAACTACACTATTTTTTCTTTTGATGAGATAGTAATAATGAAAGAGAGATATAAGAACAAAGGGAACTTGAAAGCTTATGAGGCTAATCAGAGATCCAGTGCCCTATGCTCAGTAAAAACTATGACCTAATCTCAACAAAAAATAATCTTTTTAAAAGAAAAAAGAAGTCCTCTATGGAAAAAATAAAATTAAGATGATAATCAAGTGGTCTTTCTTTTAGTATTTATGAATGAAATGAAAAGAGATCCAGCTAAAACCTAAGCTTCCAATAATTCCTTTTAGAATCACAACCAACAAGCATTAAAGAAAACGAATAATCAACAATCCTAACCTAGCTTTTGAATTCTTTCAATCAAACAAATTTTCACCACAAAATTTTCAATCATGAGCATCTAGATTCAAACAAACAAGCCTGATAGTACAGGGATGAAAGAAAACAAAACCCTACTTAACCGATTGAAAGGGGGAAGAAACATCTTAGGATAAATATCTAAGTTTGAGAAGTAGTAGGGGTTCTTCTTTTCAGGGTGAGAATTGCAAATTTGTAGAGGGAAGAACAGTCTACGTCTGTGTCTATTTGTAAATGGGTTGCAGAGACTGAAAGAGATCCAGTTTTTTGTCTTTCTTAATTTTATTGTTTAATAGAAATATTAGCAGTGTTTATCGCAGTATTATTAACTTAAATGTATGTATTGTTGTGAATTGTGTCAATGTGAAGAGCCGACTATGGCGGTTTTCTGAACATCGACTTGTTTTCATGAAACTGTTGGTTCAAATGGAAAAATGATGATTGAATGAACTAAAGTATAGGTAGATTCATGTAAAGAGGTGCTAGGTTGATAAATCGTGTAGGCTAAAGGTTGGATTGATCGACCTTTGATCAATCCACACCTAAATCCAATTTTTTTGCCTTAATGATTTTTGCAGAAAATAAACGGTGGAGATCGAGGCCGTAGAGGAAAATCCAATGGTCGAAAAATTGCGGAAAAGGATTTGTGGAAGGAAAGTTGCGAAGGAGTAACATTGGAAAAATAGGAATCCCGCATCCCGCATACCATAACCCGCAAGTAGAAACTCTGTTGTGGAAGGAGAATTGCAGAGGGAAATTGACAGATTATTGGCATTCTGCATCCTGCAACATGCATGTGGAAACTCTGTTGTGGAAATAGAGTTGTGGGGAGGAAAAATTGCGGAAAGGCAGCTATGGAGGAAAAATTACGAGGGAACAATTTTAGCATAGAATTCAGTGGTTAAGCTAAATTTGGTGATCCTACCAAGTGTAGAACCCGGAAGATCCTGGAAGTGCTGGTTGGGTTGGTCTTGGTCTAACCCCATGCACCATTTTTGACGAAATATTAAACATAAATAACATTTTTTCTGCAGATTTTAAATATGTAATTTTTATTAAAAAATATTATATTTTCCTATTTTTTTTCAATTTCTATTGTGTCCTAACTCAACTTGAAAACATGTTGTTAGTATTTTTTTCATAAATTTTACAATCCTTAGTAGTTTTAAAAATAAATTATATGGTGCACTAGAAGACACTAACATCTACATTATATAAAAAAATCCATTTCATGATTATTTCATTAAGACCTTCACTTTCCCTTGAAGAAGATGTTGCTGTCACAACTTTGGTTGGAATGCATGGAAATGAAAATGCAGATCAATGGGAGGAATTTGTGAACAATGATATGGACTGTTCACCAACGAGTGATGAAGACCTAATTCATGCCAAATATTCTTTTGATGGTAGATTTGTTTTTATTTTATTTGATAAAATGGTACATTTCAAAGAACAATCTACCTTGTGGGAGGATTCATTCAAAGCATCTATGAATTGTGTAGAACTAAGGATGTCTAAATTCTTGATTTGGTACATCCTGTTATGGGTTTAGAGAAAAGAATTGTGGAAACTGAAAAAATAATTGGCCAGAAGGATCAAGTTATTAAGGATCAATGTTCTAAATTTACCGTAGTTCTAGCATAATCGATTTCTGACCTTGAGAGACTGAAAGACATGTATCAGGATCAAAAGAAAAAATATGAGGAAACTATAGGGAGATGAAAATGAGTTGAAAAACAGGCCTGAAGTTTTGAACATGCCACCACTGAAAACAGTATTTCGTAAGGAAGAAGAACTTCAGCGAGAATTGAAGCAGAAAGAAAAATTTATTGCAGGTTTGAACGTTGATTTTCAAAGGGAATTGAGAGAAATGATCATTAAAAAACAAAATGAGACTACATAATATGAAGCAAGATTGGAAAAATTGAATAAAATAATTAAAAACAAAAATGAGTTACTACAAAAAAAAGAGAATTGAAAGGATTTCAGCAACTCTCAAGGCTAAAAGTGTTGGAAGAGGAAAAAAATCAACAATCAAGGGTAAACATGTCTGCACACCAAAAGAATCAACAGTCAAGGGTAAACATGTCTGCACACCAGAAGAATCATCAGTCAAGGGTAAACAAGTATGCACACCAAAAAAATCAACAGTCAAGGGTAAACAAGTCTACACACCAGAAGAATCAACAGTCAAGGGTAAATAGGTCTACACACCAGAGGAATAAACAATCAAGGGTAAAAAGGTCAGCACAACAAAAGAATCCAAAGTGGAGGTTAAAAAACCATCACACCAAAATATTTTGGCATTACAAAAATAGGTGATGTAAATATGGAGAGACTACTCTAGTTTCAGAATTCCTTGCAACAACGAGAGAAGACCTTGAATGAATCTTCTTCAGCAATTAATGTTGTAGAGTTTACATTTGGCTCATCATATCCAACATTGAATATAGAGGAGAAGGAGGCAGAAATTAGAGACCTTCACCAAAAACTATTGGAGAAGGGAAAAGCACTACATTTGGGATGTGATAGTGAGATACAAGATTTGAAATACCAAATTAAAGATTTGCAGAATAAACATGTGGTAGAAGCAATTTTGTATACTCCATTTGATAGTGATTCAAGGGCACAAGGGCTCGAGAAGGAGGTACAACAGGTCAAGAGAAAATTAAGTGCAGTTCAATATGACCTAAAGTGGACAGATGATGATCTTAAAAGAAAGGAAGATGAGCACTCAAATCAGAAAAATAATAATGTAGAGATGTTGAAGAAATGCCTAGAATAAAAATATAAATTGCATACAAAAGTGATAAATCTTGCAAACAAAGTGAAAGATCAAGAAAAACAATTAAAACATATGGCCGATGAAGCTTCTGTAGAACTGGAGGGTTCTGAAAAAGGCAAGAGAAGCTATAGCGAATTTTATTATTCTAAAAAGGAGGAATTGCAAAAGCCTCCCAAACATTCAAAGTTGAACCCTTCATAACCCTTCCAAAGGGTTCTAGTCATTCCGAGAAGTTTAAAGTTAAAATTGTCCTTAAAAAAAAATTTAAAATTTGAATTTTACCCTTCCAATAAAGAAGGGCATAATTTATATCAACATTTCAAAAGAAGTGCAACTTTTGAAATTATCCATCCATATAAATTTATCTTCTCTTTACATGCTCTCTCTTTAAATCCTCATCTCATAGTCATAACTAAGGATTTTTATGACTGCACATCCTCACCTTATAATACAAATTGGGTCAAGGTCCAAAGACAACCATAAAACATTAAATGTGTCAAGATGCAAAGAATAAGATACAACTATAAGTCTTATATTAAATTTATCTTATAATTCAGCTTTAATTAACAGTATCAACTGAGATTTGACATGTTGGATGGTTCTGATCTTCTTATCACGAGTCCTTACCAATGTGATTGCAAGGCATTCTTTGAAGGTGAAGTCCATAATTTTAGGTCTTCTTCCTCATTATCATGCCTTTTGGTAAGACAATAAAGAGGGTAGTGGCCTGTATCAGCATGGAAAATGTTTATGGAATAGAGGTTATACACATTAATTGTTTTCATTAAATAATTTAAATTCCTACCAATGACAATCGATTCAGTGAAACGTGGACCGATACAAAACACAACAAATTTTAGAGCCCCAATCACTTAATTACACACACTATAACTTTCTCAAATATAGCCATTAATAAACTTATTTTGTTATTCTGGTTTAATTTAAAAGGAGTGTTGAGACTTAGAAATACAGTGAGTTGCAAGGATTCATTTGACTTAGGCCCCCCCATCACATACATGTATGCTTTCACAACGAGCGCCGAAAAACAATATTTGTTTTTTGCATTTTTTTTGGTGAAAAGGTTTGGCTAATTTATAATTGTCAATTAAAGGAAAATTATTTATATTTCCCTTCATCTCTAAAGGGCTGAGAGAATAAATTCCCTTTCAATTGAAATTAAGACCCACCCTTCAAATTTGATCACTGTGTAACATAATATGGTGTACATTTGATGTCTATGTACATACTAATATTGTTGTAATATAAATTGTCAGTATTTCTTGGCAATGCATATATTTTGATATAGTTAATGTGTTTCTAATGTGTACTACAAGTGTAATGTGTAATCCATATGTGCATTTTTCCTATATCTAAGAGAGGTTAATGTGCAACCCATACTGAGAAGTGTGTATGAAAGTACAAATGATGAAATATATTGTTCGTAATGTATTCTACAAATGAATTGACATATGAAATATTCTACAAATGAATTGACACATCATCATTTCATGCTATATTGAATAAATTGCACTATAACATAGACCTGCCAACCTTTTCTACAAACTCTTGTACTCATTTCTGTAAATTGTAAGATCTACAGTAAAATCCAAGTCATCCAAAACAAAAATTGATAGTATTTTCCAAATTTTCATGGACAAAACTAAAAATGCACACCAATTCCTATCAAAGTACACTGTAGGTATGAAATTTGGAAGTTTGCATACAAAAACCTAATTAGACTAGTATAGTTTTAATTTCAGACATAAATTAAACTGCTATTGTGAAATAAGAATGCATCCAACATTTGAAATGAGAACAGAAAAACTGTAAATGTTGGTTTCTTGTTGATGAGCATCATAGTTTGGAAACCAATCTCATGGCTCCGCAAGTTTGTATCGTCTGTTTCTTTTTTATTATAATATAAATCATCATCGTTCCTTGTAGAAATTAATAAATGAGAACATAACATATATAATACATTCCAAGGAAAAAAACAGAGATAATGCAAAAATATAACCAGATCGATACTCAAGAAAGTTTTAAAAGAGTTCCAAGACCATTTTTTATTATATTATGCTTTCATTATAGAGAAAAGGGATAGTTTACAGTTGAATCAGTAACATCAAACAAATCCTTCAATAATAACTATCCCTAATACCTATTAAATTCTATTTATAGACCTCAAGGGTTGGATTGACCATGTTACAAGTGGATTTCATTTGAGTGAAACTGAAATGTGGATTCACCCACGAGACAACCCATCCTCTGTTGTACTTTATTGGCATCAAACAAAGATACCAACTACTATGGAACAAGGAAAACGTGGCAGTGCAACACAGGGGGGAAAACAAGGCTGAAGTGGACATGTTTCAACACCAGGGGTAGAAAGGGAGTAGAAGAGGAATTTGCATTTCAGTTATCTGCATGGGAGATGCAAGTAGAGAATAATTATAACAAAGATGCACAATCTGTGATAGGTATCTAAGGAGAAAAGGGAAATACCAATGAAAGAAGAAAATAGTAAGGAAGAGAGAAATGCCACAAACTATGGCTCAACGGAAAACAACATGGAATGCCCATATGTTGTGGACAAATTAAAAGCTGGAATTGAAGAAATCAATATTGCTATGCCACCAAGAGGGAATGCTTGGGTTTTTGAAGAGGGATAGGGTGTTGACTTAGTGTAGGAAATACTTCACTGAGTGATGAGAAAGGAATTTCAAATGAACATAAAAACAATAAGATGGAATGGAACTACCAATGAAAGCCATCAAGCCTGGATAAGATTGTCTCCAATTCTTTCCAATTCTACCCATTTCACTCATACTATTAGTGAACTCAAGTTTTCGCACATCTGCGACCATACTAGACAAAAATGAACAAACATAGAAAATGGATTAAATACTGCATAGGCTGTGGATAACAATGGCCCCTTTTTATCAATATTACATAAGAAGCAACATGATTGGTAATTTACTGTAGTTGCTTGGAAGGAATCCATGGGGTTAGGCCAAATATGGATATGTGTATTGTGTTGACCCTTGGAATAATTGAAAGGTGGGAAACAAAAGGTTAATCACAATGAAATGCTGAGTTCACATCTGGGTGATGCAATCATTCTCAATGCTGTTAGAATCCGACTCGGTTCAGGTTCATCGAGTCATAGAATTTGATGGTTTGTTAAGTGAAGTATTTGATAGTCGGTTGAAAGTTCAGAATATGATAGGTAGGGAAAAGATAAAGCTACCATTTACAGTTTTATACGATTATATGACATATTTTACACTCACTACATTCATCACGTGTATGACAGGTTGAGGTATGGGTGGGAAAATAAAATCAAGCATGTGTGTGGATTTTACTGAAGCAAGTCAATTTTGGATTGCTTTACTCAAATGCACACCCAACATGAAAAAACTGTGGTTTAGGGAAATTACACTTGCAAAAACATGCAAAAACTACAAAAACTGTTGTTTAGGGAAATTAGACCAAGACTAGGAGAAGATAAAAAATTGTTGAAGTATGGAATTATTGGTAAAATCTGCCTAACTGGCCTTAGAGAAATTCCCAACATAGCTCATAGGATGATGATAAAAATATTATGAGAGTGTAGATCTCTATGTTCTTGTATGGTGCATCCAACCATATAATTATACTGACCAAAAAGTATTTCCATACGAAGATATCAATTTGCCAAAAGTGCCTCTCAACCATATTTGCATTGTTCCAGAAAAATGCCCGTCAAGGGGAGAAAAAGAAGCTCCCGAAGATGAAAGTGGTATTGATGGATTCACC
Organism: Pseudotsuga menziesii; assembly: GCA_001517045.1. NCBI lineage: Eukaryota > Viridiplantae > Streptophyta > Pinopsida > Pinales > Pinaceae > Pseudotsuga > Pseudotsuga menziesii. Next base: position 38,869 of record LPNX010719971.1, on the reverse strand, counting down.
TTGTTGGCCTCTACCCATTGGAAATATCACTTTCCAATTGTGAAGGAAAAATTAAATGACCTTGGTGACCTAGGGTTTCAAGAGAATTGGTTAAGTGTTAGACAAAGAGTTTGACAGACCACTTGGAAATGCTTGCAAGGGGGTGTTCCATTAATGATAAAAATAATTAGATGATATGGTATTTTTCATTATTGAAATGGATATCTAACCATGCTATTGTTTTTTCTTATGGTGACTATATAAGGAAAATATCAACCTCGTAAAATATAAGAAAAATATTATTTTGCATACTAAAGACAGAAAAAATGGCTAAGTGTTGTAAATGGGCTAAGTAATGCCTGCATTAAGGTTGATGTCTGCACTAAGGATGATGCCTACATGGCATGGAATGGAATATATGACTATGTGGAATGAAGTTGAAATCATTGTTGCATTATGACATCATTATGGAGAAATACGACAAATTAGTGAAAATCAGGAAATTGGCTAAGTGTGGGAATATTGGTCCAAGTAGCCTTAAGAGGATGCCCGCCACAAATGGTTTGTTGAAGAAGATACCCACACCACATGGGAATATTGTAGGATATTATTTTTTCTACTCAACCATGGTCTCAGTTTGTCCAAAGAGACACTGAAGAATAATTTATGGACCTTCCAAAACTGTGGTTTAGGGAAATTAGACCAAGCCTAGGAGAAGATCAAAAATTGTCTAAGTATGAATTATTGGTAAAATATGCCTAACAAGCCTTAGGGAAATTCCTGCCACAGCTCATGGGTTGATGATAAAAATATTACGATAGTGTAGATATCTAGAAAATTATATGGTGCATCCAACCATACAATTATCCTAACCAAAAAGTGTTTCAGGAAGAAGATATCAATGTGCCAAAAGTGCCTCTTAGCCATATTTGCACTGCTCCAGAAAAATGTCCACCAAGGAGAGAGAAAGAAGCTACAGAAGATGAAAGTGTTTTTTATGGACTCACCTTGTTGAACTATACCCATTGGGAATATCACTTTCCAAGTTTGAAGGAAACATGAAATCACCTTGGTGACCTAGGGTTTGGAGAGAACTATTTAATTGTTAGACAAAGTGTTTGAGAGGCCACATGGAAATGATCGCAAGGGGGTGTTCCATTGATGATAAAAATCATTAGATAATATGGTACTGTTCATTGTTGAAATGGATATCTATCTATGCTCTTGGTTTTTCTTATTTTGACTAGATAAGGAAAATATCAACCTAGAAAAATAGAAAAAAAATCTTATTTTGCACACTAAAGATAGAAAAAATGGCCAAGTGTTGTAAAGGGGCTAAGTGATGCCCACATTAAGGTTGATGCCTGCACTAAGAACAATGCCTACATGGCATGTCATGGAATAGATGACTATGTGGAATTAAGGTGAAATCATTGTTGCATTATGACATTGTTATGGAGAAATACGACAAATTAGTGAAAATCAGGAAATTGGCCAAGTGTGGGAATATTGGTCCAAGTATCCTTAAGAGGATGCCCGCCATAAATGGTTTGTTGAAGAAAATACCTACACCCCATGGGGATATTGTAGGCTGTTGATTTATATACCTAACCATGGTCTCATTTTGTCCAAAGAGACACTGAAGACGAATTTATGGACCTGCCAAAACTGTGGTTTAGGGAAATTAGACCAAGCCCAGGAGAAGATAAAATATTGTCTAAGTATGAATTATTGGTAAAATATGCCTAACAAGCCTTACGGAAATTCCCGCCATAGCTCACGGGTTGATGATAAAAATATTACGAGGGTATATATCTCTAGAAACTTGTATGGTACATCCAACCATATAATTATCCTGACCAAAAAGGATTGCAGAAAGAGGATATCAATATGGAAAAAGTGCTTCTAAGCCATATTTGCGCTGCTCCAGAAAAATGTTCGTGAGGAGAGAGAAAGAAGCTATAGAAGATGAAAGTGTTTTTCTTGGACTCACCTTGTTGAACTATACCCATTGGGAATCTCACTTTCCAAGTTTGAAGGAAACATGAAATCACCTTGGTGACCTAGGGTTTGAAGAGAACTGGTTAAGTGTTAGAGAAAGTGGTTGAGAGACCACTTGGAAATGCTTGCAAGGGGGTGTTTCATTGATGATAAAAATCATTAGATGATATGGTCCTGTTCATTGTTCAAATGGATATCTAGCCATGCTCTTGGTTTTTCTTATGGTGACCAGATAAGGAAAATATCAACCTGGAAAAATAGAAGAAAAATCTTTTTTTGCACACTAAAGACAAAAAAATGGCCAAGTGTTGTAAAGGGGCTACGTGATTCCCACATTAAGGTTGATGCCTGCACTAAGGGTGATGCCCGCATGACATGGAATGGAATAGATGAATATGTGGCATGAATTTGAAATCATTGTTGCATTATGACATCGTTCTAGAGAAATACGACAAATTAGTGAAAATTAGGAAATTGGCCAAGTGTGGGAATATTGGTCCAAGTAGCCTTAAGAGGATGCCCGCCACAAATGGTTTGTTGAATAAAATACCTGCACCACATGGGGATATTGTAGGCTGTTGTTTTGTTGACCCAACCACGATATCAGTTTGTCCAAAGATACACTGAAGAATAATTTATGGACCTTCCAAAACTGCGGTTTACGGAAATTAAACCAATCCTAGGAGAAGATAAAAAATTCTCCAAGTATGAATATTTGGTAAAATATGCCTAACAGGCCTTAGGGAAATGCCCTCCACAGCTCATGGGTTGATGATAAAAATATTATGAGAGTGTATATCTCTAGAAACTTGTATGGTGCATCCAACAATATAATTAGCCTGACAAAAACGTTTTTCAAGAAGAAGATATCAATCTGCCAAAAGTGCCTCTCAGCCATATTTTCACTGTTTTAGAAAAATTCCCGCCTAGGAGAGAGAAAGAAGCTACAAAAGGTGAAAGTGGTTTTTCTGGGATCACCTTGTTGAACTATACCCATTGGGAATATCACTTTCCAAATTTGAAGGAAAAATGAAATTACCTTGGTGACCTAAGGTTTGAAGAGAACTGCTCAAGAGTTAGACAAAAAGTTTGAGAGACCACTTTGAAATGACCGAGAGGGGGTGTTCCTTTGATGATAAAATTCATCAGATGATATGGTCCTGTTCATTGTTGAAATGGATATCTATCCATGCTCTTGGTTTTTGTTATGGTCACCATATAAGGAAAATATCAACCTGCGAAAATAGAAGAAAATGTTAATTTGCATACTAAAGACAAAGAAGTTGATGCCTGCACTAAGGATAAGTGATGCCCGCATTAAGGTTGATGCCCGCACTAAGTATTATTCCCACATGGCATGGCATGGCATAAATGATGATGTGAAATGAAGTTGAAATCATTGTTCTGGAGAAATACAGAAAATTAGTTAAAATTAGGAAATTGGCTAAGTTTGGGAATATTGGTCCAAGTAGCCTGGAAAATGTGGTTTAGGGAAATTAGACCAAGCCTAGGAGAAGATAAAAAATTGTCCAAGTATGGAATTATTGGTAAAATCTGCATAACTGGCCTTAGGGAAATGCTCGCCATAGCTCATAGGATGATGATAAAAGTATTATGAGAGTGTGGATCTATAGAGTGTTGTATGGTGAATCCAACCATATCTACAAGGCTAGAGGTTTTTCAAACACTTGGAAGACAGTAAAAAGGCATCTTCACAATAACCCACATGCTAGGAAATGTATATTATCATTTCAAACTTACAAATTTCATATATAATGAAAAACATTATTCGAAAAGAAAAACCAATTATAACAGAACAATAATATACTAGACATAATTGAATAGAAGAAATACATAATTCATATGCATTAAATAGTAGAATTCACCATATAGATTACACCTAACAGTAAATTTTTTTATTAATAAATGTAAATTTATCTAGCTTCAACCCCATCTTGTTATTCTCAACTTATGACAATTGTACGGACTGTGGCATTGATCTACCCAACATATTGTTCTGGCCATAGATCTTCGTAGCCCCTACCACTTTCTGTGGATCGAATTCATAACTTTCTCCACGCTAGTTCAATCTGCGGAATTGTTTGATACCGTAGATCTATCTCTGCCTTCATCTCAACCATCTGATTTTCTCGTTGATTAACCATTTTCATGATTTGAAAAAGATTCTCCCTCCGAGTAGGTTCACCGCGCAAAATGATTTAGGGCCATTGATCTCACCTTGTGCCGATATTGACCCTCCAACATTACACCCATTTAACTGACTCTGCAAATCTGAAAAATAAATCCTTCCTCGCATCTTCGCTCCATGGAATCACTTTCCGTCGTCAATCTTCACCATCCTGAATCTAAACCGTTGAAGTTTAACACACTTTACGCTTATTCCACTACTGCATGTTTCAATATATAGAAATACCTATCACCGTAGATCAAAACTCACTCTCCATCCGACGGCTCCATGGTGGAAAAACTTGCTAACCAGTTAACTTGGAAGGCACTCCCGCAAAATTCCTCAAATAAGATCATTTTCAAACCTTTGGGAAGGAGACATAGATGAACATAAATCAAGATTCAATGATGATGATGAAGATGATGATAATGATGGTGGTGGTGATGAAGATGATGATGAGGGCGATGATGAAAATGATGATGATGACGATAATGAAGATGTTGATTAGGAAGAGGGAGATGACGATGATTATGATGACGATGACAAAGACGATGACGACGATGATGATAATGATGATGATGATGATCAAAATGATGATGATGATGATGATGATGGTGATGATGATGATGATGACGACGACGATGATGATGATAATGATGATGACGATGATGATGGAAATGACAATGATGATGATGATGATGATGATGACGATCATGATGATGATGATGATGATGAGGGGTAGGATGAGGATGAACATGACGAGGATGATGATGATGATGATGATGATGATGATGATGATGATGATGAATATGTTGATGATGATGAAGATGCTGATGATAATGGTGGTGGTGATGAAGATTATGAATATGATGAAGATGATGATGAGGGTGGTGATGAAAATTATGATGATGACGATGATGAAGATGTTGATTAGGAAGATGGAGATGACGATGATGACGATGATGATGATGATGATGATAATGATGAAGATGATGATGATGATCAATGATGGTGGTGGTGATGACAATGACAACAATGATGATGATGATGATGAGGGCAAGGATGAGGATGATGATGAGGAGGATGAGGATGATGAGGATGATGAATATGATGATCATGATTATCATGATGATGATTAGGATGATGATGATGATGATGATGAATATGAAGATGATCATGATGGTGATGGTGATGATGATGAATATGCTGATGAAGATGAAGAGATGAAGATGTGATGACAAGATCTTTACCTTGGTCTTCACTAAATTGTTCTGAGCTTCACCAACACTATAATAAAATGGTTATGAGTGATTATTCACTCCTATAAAGGATGCACTTTATGGAACTACCAAACTGCTTAGTTTGGATCTTCCTCTTTTAAGACACTAGACTAGGTCCATGAGACTTGATTCTTGATGTGCAAGAATCTAAGAACAGGAGGCTTCACAGGGCCCAATAAGTTGTATTTTTTTTACTACTTCCTCAGATCATATTGAATTGTCAGATTAGTCCTTGGAATGGGTGTTAGGAGCAATCCTTAATTTTTCACTCAACTGGTTACTCCACCTATCATGTAGATGTATTCATTCACTGAGCTCCCCCTAAAATTGCGATGATGAAGATGATGATGATGATGATGATGATGATGAATATGATGATGATGATGAAGATGATGACAATGATAATTAAAATGATGATGACGATGATGATAATTATAATGGAGATGCTGATGAATTGGATGACGATGATGTCGATGATGAATATGATGATGAAGATGAAGAAGCTGATGATGATGACGATGAATATGATGATGATGGTGACAATGAAGACGTTGATGATGATGATGATTATGAAGATGATGATGATGATATTGATGACGATGATGAATTAGACGATGGTGATGATGATGACAAGGATGGTGATGAGGATGATGATGATCATCATCATCGTCGTCATTGTTTTCATCATCACCATCATTTTTGTCATCTTCATCGTCACCATGATCATCATCATCGTGATCATCGTCATCATCTTTGTGTTCATCCTTGAAGGGAATTATGTATAGGATCTCACTATAAGAAATGCAACCAATACAAATTATGACAAAATCCTAGTTAAATTAAATTAAATTAAATTAAAATACAGTAAATTAAAAACATAGAGTTGTTTAACTATAATTAATTTAAAATGCAACACAATATAAAATATGCAAATAAAAAAAACCCAAAATAAACGAAACAAAAGGTAAATATGCAAAATATAAAAAAAAACAAAACAAAACAGAAAATATAAAATATGAAAAAAACAAAAAAAATGTAGAATTCAAAAACACCCGTGCACTAGTTCATTAGAAAAAAAACAACGAACAAGTTCACTCCCATGCACTAGTTCATTAGCAGCATCCAGAGCACTGGTAATTTGATGAGCGGAGTAGTGGTAAATCGAGGAGCAGGGACACCAATCCATAGGATACCAGTGTTCCGAGTGGAGGAAATCCATCTGGAGTCCATAGGATAACAAAACAATCTAGCAGCAGTCCAGAGGATAACAAAACAATCTGACTGTAGTCTAGAGGATACTAGCATTCCCAGGGGAGGAAATCCGGCCGCAGTCCAGAGGATAACAAAGGGCCCAATGAATTATGTAAGCCCATTAACCCTAGCAGTGTAGGAATTTGGAAAAAATACGTCAAATTTACGAACCAATATGGATTCGGTACAGTCATACTAAAATTATAATTTTGTTGTTGTGCTACCATTGCTTCTATTATCGGTGGATCTATTAATGGTTTTCTAGTATTGGAGCGTCTGAAGCTCCTTAAATTTTGGGAAAAGACATATGGGTTGAGCACTGCCAGCTAATCGTTCTCTTGTATAATTTTCTGAATTATGGCACAATTTGAAATCTTTTGTTATTTTATTCTATTTAATGGTCATGAACAGTGTGCAGAGTCCTGTAGGAGCTATAATCTAAACTGGTTCAACCGATTACGTCGAAACTTTGAACCTGAGATGTGTTTCTTCTAAGCATTTAATTTTTATTTAATAATTAGTTTTACCTCGATTATGGCACAATTTATAAGCTTTTATTATTTTATTCTATTATATGTTTGAAACATTCTATAGAGTGCAAGCTTGTGTAATCTTATTCTATTTAATGGTCTAGAATAGAGTCCTCTATGAGCTATAATTTTAACTCATTGTGTCGAAACTTGAATATGAGACCTATTTCTCTTTTAAAGACACATTTAATTTTTCTTTGGTTGTCACTTTTACATGGATTATAGCACACTTTTCAAGATTTTGTGATTTTTTTCTATTATGGGTCTAAAACATTTTGTAGAGTGCCATATGAGATGCAAGTATAATGACTGTGTACAATTAAACCTAAGACCTATTTATCCTTTAAAGAAGAATTTTATTTTATTTTTATGCTCACTTTTACATGCTTTTCCCATTTACTGGTTTGGATTTTGGAACAATGTATAGTTCCCTAGGACTCATGGGCTAAAATTTGAATTGACTCCAGTAAATTGACCCTCATACCTCTTTCTTATTTAAAGACACATTTGATAAAAGTATTATTTTTCAACGACACTTATATCTTTTTCCCTATGCCTGGAATATACCATGGTAGTTAGTGTGGTCGCCTCTGTTTGGAATATCTCAAAGAGTCCGAAGGTTATCAAGAATATTGTAGTCTACGTGTGTCTTCATTAAACCCCCTGTGAGGATTTCTTCCTTAAATATATGTTGTGTAATTTTGAACACATCATATCTTCCAAAATACTATCCTAAAATCCTTCTCAACATATGTAGAATTTCCTTTATAAATTTATGTTTATTAATTTCCTGTAGCTTACTCTTTTATTTCACCAAGACTATACAGGCATACTTTTCTAATTTTTGGCAGACTTATATTTTTCACATCTTGACCATATTTAAACAAACTGAGGGTATGGCTAGGTATCCACCTCAACTAGGAACAAGACCATGTCACCTTAAAACTTTATTTACAAACACACAATCTCTGGAAGTCACTTTAAAATGGTCTTTCAAACTGCTCAATTTAACACTTAGTGAATTTTGTCAGGCCCTAGTCATTACTGTACCATGAGGCATTTTGGAAGACTCATATATCACACATGTGAACACCCAGAGGTAAACTAAGATCATGAGTGGATTCCCAGATCATCAAAGAATGGACCCATACCATCTGATGAATTTATCAGTTAAAGAGCTGACTTTGACAATATTGCTCCAAGTGGGCTCTCAACCTCTTGTTTTCAACACTCAGTCAATTTTTCATATTTTTGGATATGCAAGCTAATTGTTTTACCTCTTTTGGCAGGCTGATATTTTTCTCATGTGGTCACCATAAGAAAAACTAAGAACATTGATGGATAGCCAGTTCATTAAAGAGCATGCCTATACCTTCTAATGAATTTACCATCACTTAGACAGGATTCAGCGGGTATTTCCAAAAATGCCTCTTCAACCTTGTGATTTGACACTTAGTCAATTTCTTTAAATCCTATGTCTCAAAGGTGATTTCAACTTTTCATCAAACTTGGAGTGTAAGACATCCAAAGGATGGAGGACAACCAAATGAATCCATAAAGACCATTTTCATCCTCTGGAACTATATTCTCTCTCCTTGGTGGGCATTTTACTGAAGTATGATGTAAAAGCTGCTTAAGTCCCTGTTTTGGCAGATCCATAATTTCTGCCTCAGGTACTTTTAGGTCAAAGTAAGAACATGTCAGGTAGACAACAAAACCACCTATAGGATTCCCATATGGTGCATGCATTTCTTTCAACCCACAAATTATGGCGAGCATTCTCGTAGAGAAACATGTCTAATTTGACCAAAAAACATTGTCGGCTCCCTCAATTGACACTCTTTTATACCTCTTTACACCCTCCATATATACCTTTGATATATTCATTTGATCCTTTTATCACACAAATCCTTCTACATTTTCACATATTCACCCAAATATTCAGCAAGTTATTAAGGTATGATAATTCATTAATTTCCTTTGATTTAGTGTTTAAATGTTATTTCTTGAAGGATTTGTGACTAATTAAATTTCGGCAGCATGCTTTGATTTCTGTAACACATGTTAGAATTCAATAGCAGTTAATCATTATGAGCCTTTCCATACTTGGCTATCTTGCTCATACAACTCTAAGTTTATCCATCTCCAATCTCACATCTTCAATTTCACTGATGACTCATGTACAAATTAATGCAATCTTCATCTCTAGGCACCACGTTCCATAGAGATGAATATTTGCTATTCGACAACAAACCAAACCGTATCTTGTTAACCATCAATTAAGGGATTAGGAAGTTGTATTCTTAATTAGCAGATTGAGTTGTTACTATAAAAACAAGAATAGTTATCTCAGCCTGTAAGCTATATAAAGAGAGCCATAGATCGAAAATAAAATTAAGAAATATAGATGGAGAGAATAGAATAGCATGTATGTAGACAGGGGTGATAATGTATATGTATGCAGAACACAATGAACGATTAATAGAAGTGTTGCGTTGCTAATTGTTGGTTCTTTTTTCTAAATGTGACAAAGTTGTAATGTTTTTATAAAGCATAGTTAATTTGGTAAATCATAATCTGATCCAATTTATATTGTTAATGTTTTTTATATGCATGTAGCTTGGGTATTTTAGTCCGCAAACTTCATAAGGACTTGTGGTCTCGTTGGCAAGGATCCACCAACATAGTCCATAAGCCCTTTCTTTGTAATTTTAATTATTTATAGTTAGATTAGCTAATTGTTTTTTTTTTGCATTAAAAAACAAGAATTGTGCTTAATTAACTAACTTTAGAATCATATTTTATTTACTATAATGAGATAATATTCATAGCATTGGTTAGTTTAGAACCGAGCTCGGGTAATAGGAGAAGTTTAAAAATACTATTTTAAATACTTAGTATTGTAGGCCTGATTTGTTTTGTTGTAGATTCAAATTCTGGGTTTGAAAATCATGCATTAAGTATGTAAAACTTGGTTCCCAATAAAATAAACTTCATTATATTTTCCTTTTAAATTGTAGAATATATAAATGGAATTTATTTTCGTTATGGTTTAAAGCTTTAAGTTTATTCAATTTTGTTCTTAAATAATAATTGTATCTATTCTGCAAATTATATTTATTATGTTTTAGTTTTAAAATATAGATTAATTTGCAATAGTTTTGATCACAGAAACAATTCATTTTTAAGATGAATCAGTAAGCTCCAGAATAGTATTAAAACTTCTTAAAAATCCATTAACGTAATAAGAGTTTTTAAAAAGCGTTAAATGATACATCAACTTCATAAGTTTTCTTTCTGCAACTTACTTTGTTTTTTGTGTCTTAGTTCACTTTCTGTAACTTATTCTTTTTTCTGTGTTAATAAATAGTTTTCTGTTTATTTAAGTTTCCGAGTTATGTTGGATAGTTCTTAATTTATGCTTCATTTTTTGAGTTGTCTTGAAGTTAATTTAAAAAGTATTTCCACCTTTATAATTAAGATAGGATAGGAATTTGAATATTTTGTAGATGTGAGAGTATTCTAATTAATATTAGGGCTTTACATTTGGATAAGTTTGATAACTAATAGATTAGAAATCTTCTTATTATGCACTTTGAATAATCCCTATATTAGTATAATCCAGATTAGGGTAAATTAATTTAGGATAGGCCTTAATCCTGTATATACAGTGTTTGCATCTCACAAGTTACCTTCCTGGGTTGACAATTAGTTGTTGTGTCACATAGTGCATATTTAAACCCGACAAGAACTTATTTTGGGAGGCATGTATCTTCTTCTTGAAAGAGTTGTTCTGAGAACCAGTGCCATGGTTAGATAGATACTTCAACAAACTATAGGATGACAGGACATGGCAGGCAATTTCTCCTTCTTATGAAATATGGTTGGCATTTTCATAAGACTGTTTCTTTAGGACAATTTTTCACCACTTAGTCTTTTTCCGACTTTATCATACATGCCTATGCCCATCCAAATTTATTTTTTCATTAATGAACATCTCTAGGATATGTCTATCCACAATCATTAGTTCACAAAATCTCACCAATTCTCAAGACTACCTATAATTGGTCTAAATTTGGTGACATTTCACAATGTTATCCTATTTAAAAAAAAGCAGGCACATAGTTAGAGAAGGAGTACCTTGCACTAGGAAACTTGCATATAAAACCACTGTGGAAGAGGGAGTGTTAGACAAAAGTCATCAAGTTTCAGTGGGAAATCCATGAATGAAGATATATGACCACCGCCCATTCCAAATTGAATCCCTAACATGATCTATATGAGGGGGAACCCCATACATCTTTGCATGCATTAACTAGTCAAGTGGCCCAAGAAACACACTTCTATATCCGTGTTGTGAACAAATTCCAAACCAAATTAAATCATATCTTATACTTAAAAATAATTCAAATATAAATAACTCTAAAATAAATTACACCTTTGAGATAAAAATAGCTTTTGGTAAAGTTTTTGGGAAGAAAAAACTTTTGATATTAAAACATTACAAGTAAATATATTTTCATGCTAAACTATATCCGCATGGTAGCTTATATTCTTGTTTTATCGAGCGTAGGTACCACCAAATAGGTATCTGTCAGATCTATCTTCCTCAAGTGATGGTGAAGATATACTAGGAGAGGTTGAAAGTGATACTTGTTGTACTAGATCTACCGGTTCTATATCAACTAGATCTGAAAAGGTAAGGAAAATATTTCGTAGACGCATGCAATATTTTATTGCCAAAGGAGGGTCATGTAATTATGATGCTGAGAGCATAGGGTACATTGAGTTTCCCTTGAGGAATAGAGATCTAGTGCAATGATGGATATCTAATAAGCTACCTCAAAAGGACACATGTTTATTCATCAATGGGAGGATGTATCGCATTGCTCCTTCGTCCTTACATGGATTGGGGATATTTTCCATGGTTGGCATAAAGTCGGCTATGCAACTGTAACTGAATTGATGGAGTATGTCAGACCATTATACAGATACAATAACTAGTTGATCTTTGTCCAATATACTCGAAGCATGAGGAGATATGGAGTTGCCGCAAATTATCTACAACTAGTAGAACACAATAAAAAAAAGGGGAGACTATGTATATTGATGGGAGACCAAAAGCGTCCGTAAACGTTGTTGGATTTGTAAATAGTACATAGCCAATGATAGCAAATAAGCAATCGAATTGAAAATTTGAGGGACACGAAGAACATTGCATATTTGTATGTGCAACAAAAACAATACTTCCAGGTGAAGAGTTGTTGATCGATTACAACTTAAATTGAATAGATGTGGCTTCCATGGTCTAGGGTAACCGTGGAAGGTCACACGCTATGCATCATCAGGTAAACGCTAAATATAGTAACTAAAAATTACTACAATAAATAAATGTTTCGATTTTTATTGTTAACATTCCATTTCTACCTTTGACATTCGCATTTTTCGTGCATATTATGAATATTTCCATGTGATAACATGCTTATTATACTTTTATTCTTATCTCAATTTTTTTATGTTACAATTATTGAATCAAATTTTATTGATTTATTTATTTTGTCAGGGTTGTAACAGTGGAAAGCCACATGTTGCTTTCATGATCCAAGGTGACCATGGAAGGTCACAATCTATGCCTTGTGAGGTAAATGATAAATATAGTAAATAAATATGACGTCAATAACAATATGTTTCAATTTTTTCTGTTAACATTCGATTTTCACTGTTACCATTCACTTTTGTCATGCTTATTGTGAATATTTCCTTATGATAACATGCTTATTACATTGTGGTAGGTGTTAGAATAATCAACCCATAGTTAGCTACCTTAGACATTGATTAATCCATTTTTGTCTTATTTGCCTAGTTTCCAATATTCCACTCTATGCAAGTTGTCTTCCACATCTCCTAGAAGTCAAAATTGCTAAAATTGAGTCATGGAGCGCTTGGGAAACCTCCTGGAATCGATATTTAGCATATTTCTTTATTCCAGATCCTCCCTAGTGCATGTCTGGTTTTTCTACTTTATTTCCTGCTTTATTGAGATTTATGGCAAAAGGGAAAGTAAGACTAGGTGCAGTTGACTTGTTTTTTGACCTCATCATCCTCCATTATTTTCTCCTAATAAAAGCATGTATGATTTTTCTTTCCATCACCTATTATCTTTCCTACTTGACTTTTCCAATTCGTGAGCTCCTAGGTAGATTTGGAAACTGCTTTATGCACCTATGGGGGATTTCACTAGATTTAGTAAGCCTGCTTTTGAATATTTCAAATTGCATCCTTATGCATTCAAATATCTCATGTAATTATTTATTGCAGCATCCTATGACTTCACAAGGTTGGCTATTTTACACTTATTCAATACAGATTAGTGTTATGCTCCAATTTCAGTCTCCTTTGTGTGTAAATTTGCATGTTTGATTAGTAATTTTGTGAGTGCAATTGATCTATCACCTGGGTTCAATTTCCACATGGTATCAAAGCCTTTGTAGATTTATTTCTCTCCTTCAATATTTCTATTGCAGGTTTGACATCTTGACTGGGAGTTATTCTACTGACTAAAGGGACAATTTCTAAGCTATGGTTCAATCTCAGAAGATCATCTTGACTCCATTTAATTTATTTGAATGGAAAGCAGAGATGGAGATACTGTTCAGAGAAAAAGGTATCTATAGGGTGACTATGGCAACTGAATTAGAGCCCAATATAGCTTCAGAGAAAATTAAATGGCACAACAGGAGGGATGAGGCTTATGGTCTCTTGTGTCTGAGCATATCTCGAGACCTCCTCTTCCATCTTGATGGATTGAAATCACCAAATTAATTATGGGAGAATATTGTAGATCTTTTTGGTAATAAACATGAGATGAGAGGACATCAAATCGAGAATGAATTGATCTCCTTGAGCCCCAGCAGCTTTGAATCCCTGCAACTATACTTTTCCAAGTTTAAAGCCCTTATTTTGTAGCTAAAACAATGTGGAATTGAAAAGAAGGAGGAGAAACTAGTTTTGGCCATACTCTCGAAGCTTGGACCTAACTATTCAATGTTTTTTTTTACCTTCCATGCCTCCAAGTTGACAGCTTGAGCCTGGAAGATGCCTAAGCTTCCAGAATTCATGGAATCCCTCACACAAGAACAAGATAAACTGGTGATGATGGGCACCATCAAACCTTCCAAATACCAAGCTCTGGTTGCTGGATATTCGAGGGTGGATTCAAAACACAAGAAGAAAGCTAATAATCCACCTGATCGGAAGAGAGACAAGAACAAGTCTTAGGAGGAGCCCCAAAGCTCCAAGAAGAACTTCCAGAGAAGAACAAAGGAGAAATGAGCAAGTGCGCATACTACAGTAAGGGCTTTCATCCTGAAAGCTCCTGCATGAAGAAGAAAATTGACATGCTGACCTGAATCCTGGAGAAGAATAACATCTCCCTTCCTAATAGCTCAAAGAAGAGGGAAGGAGGATCAAATTTAGAATACAGAGAGAGAGTTCATGCATTGGTTGCTGGCACATCAATCTCACCTAGCTTCATCATAGACTCTGGAGCTTCAAGACATATGGTTTCGACCAAGGAGGAATTCTCCTCTCTTGACATGTCGAAAGGTCCACCAATAGTGCTGGGAGATGACTCTCTCACTGACATTTTAGGCAAAGGAAGGATTGATATTGACCATGGTAAGTTCAGCAATATATTGTATGTTCCAGGTCTTGCCTCTAACCTCTTATCACTGTGTCAGATGACCCACACAGGGTCTCCAAAGAAGGTCATATTCTCCCCTGATGATGTTGATATCATGGAGATATCCAGTGGTAAATTCATTGCAAAAGGAGTTATAGATCACACTTTGAAGGTATACTAGTTTTCACATTTTCTACCCTACTCAAACCCCTCTACTCTTCTGATTCATGCTAATGAAACAAGCAATATTTGGCATGAAATATTTGGCCATATTAACTATAAGTATCTTTCTGATATAAATGAAAAATAAATGGTCATAAGGTTACCAAAGATTAAGTTTTCCAAGGGAGTTTGACAAGGCTATGTCCTAGGAAAACACCCAGAGCATAAATTTGAGAGAGCTAGTCATGAGAGAACCTCTACACCTCTTGAGTTGATCCATAGTGATGTTCCTGGTCCATTCCCTCATATGTCAATAATTCAGTCCAAATATGCATTAACTTTCATAGATGAATTTTCCAGGCATTGTTGGGTTTACTTTGTGAAGCATAAGTCTGAATTTTTTGGCCTCCTCAAAGTCTTTAAGGCTTTGGTTGAAAACCATTATGGGAGGAAACTCAAGATCCTCATACCTGACAATTGTGGTAAGTATGTCAAGTCTGATTTCATTCAATATTGTAAATATGTAGGTATTTAGATGCAGCATTCAATCCCTTACACACCACAGTAAAATGGTGTTGCTGAGAGAAAGAACAGATCATTGAAAGAGATGGCAACCTGTGTGTTGGAGGCTAAGACTTTGCCACCAAATTTTTGGGTTGAGACTATAAACTGTGCATCCTATATCTAGAATATGGTTCCTCATAAACATCTTGATGGTATGACTCCTTTCGAATCATGGAGTGGGCACAAGCCAGATGTGACCCATTTCAGGATTTTTGGCTCAAGGGCTTGGGCTAGAATTCCAACAGAAAAGAGGAAGGATTTGTAGCCCCAAATCCAAGAGTGTCTATTTGTTGTGTACTCTAAAGATTCAAAAGGGTACAAGATGATCAATTTGAGAACAAACAAATCCTTCATTGAAAGGAGTGTTGAGTTCCAAGAAGAGCCTTTAGCAGTAGTTGAAGTTGGAGAGTCTTCTTCACCACCAGAACCATTGAATGTAAGTGAAGAGACAAATGAGTTTGTTGATTCTGATATGTCTAATAGTGATGAATTAATTTCAGATCCTAACATTCCTACAAGACCAAAATGGGCATCAAATACCATTCATGCAGCTAGGGAACTAGCTGGAAATCCTAGTGATCCTAGGAGGACTAGATCTCAGTTTGAGAGTGCCCTGTGTATGAAAGACCCTTTGTTTGCAGAGAAATGCTATCTGATGGTTGAATCAGACACACAAACATATGAATATGTATCACATGATCCAATATGGCAAGTATCCATGAAAGAATATTTCAGCTCACTCCAGAAGAACAACACTTGGGAGCTGGTTGATCTTCCCCCAGGGAGGAAGCTAGTTCAATGTAAGTGGGTTTTCAAAACTAAGTTTTATGCTGATGGTTCACCTTTGAAATATATGGCAAGATTGGTAGCCAAGGGATACTCATAGGTACATGGTATTGACTACAATGAGACCTTTGCACTAGTGGAAAAGATGGACTCCATCAGGCTAGCCTTAGCCATTGCAGCTTTGGAGCAGTGGGAGGTACATCACATGGATGTGAAGTGTTTTTTTTTAAATGGAGATATTACTGAAGAGATTTAAATGCAGCAGCCTCAAGGGTTTTTTACTAATCCATATTTTGTGTGCAGGTTAATGAAATCATTGTATGGGCTTAAGCAAGCCCCCAGGGCTTGGTATGCCAAGATTGATGGCTTTCTGCTGTCATTGAGTTTTGTTCAATGCAAGTCTGATCCTAATGTTTATTTGAAGCTGATTCATGGTTATTTGATGATTATTGTATTGTATGTGGATGACCTTCTAATTAAAGGAAGTTCAAAAAATGAGATTGCCTCCTTGAAGGATGCAATGAACCATGCATTTTCTATGACTGATTTGGGGTTGTTGAGCCAATTCTTGGGTCTCAAAATTGCTCAATCCCAACATGGAATAAAATTACATCATTCCAAGTATGCTTTGGATTTTCTGAACAAGTTCAACATGAAATATTGTAAGCCAAGCAAGACTCCCTTCCTTTTAGGAGTTAAGCTTGAAGAAGCAGGTTCTTCTCCTATGGTGAATAATACACTATATAGGCAATTGATTGGGTGTTTGATGTACCTTACACACACTCTACCTGATATTTCTTATGCAGTAAGTTTGGCTTCAAGATATATGGATCATCCTCATGAGATCCATTGGAGAGCAGCCAAAAGGATCCTTAACTTTGTTCAGGGAACAAGAACTCATGGGATCTTCTACAAAGCTAAATATGATTTTGATTTGATTGGGTTTACAGACAGTGATTGGGAAGGTGACAATACAGATCAAAATTCAACATTAGGATATGTGTTCATGATTTCTGAAGGACCAATCAACTGGTCAAGCAAGAAACAGAGAGCCATTGCACTCTCATCTATAGAAGAAGAGTACAGAGGAGTTGTAAATGCAACAACTCAATGCTTATGGTTGTTGGGGTTACTTGGCTTTGAATCAGAGTTTTCAACCATTATCTATTATGATAATCAAAGCACCATTCAAATTTGCAATGATCTAGTTCAGGGACAGAGAACCAAATACATTGAGATCCATATGCACTACATCAGACAACTTGTGGATGATGGCACCATTCACCTACTCTTCTATGCATCTTCAGAACAAGTAGCTGACATCTTCACCAAAGTTTTTTGTGAGAAGACATTCAGCAATCTCAAATCACTGCTGGGGATTCTTGATCATGTTTTGGAGCATGATTGATGACAAAATTTTCAAATTTTGTTTTATTGTCCATGTTTAAGGGAGGATTTTCCCACTTGGTTTTTGCCTCTTTCCTTGTTTAAATGGACATGCAATATGTAAAGGGTGACTAAGCCTTGTTGCTAGGCCCTATATTTTTTTGATATTTTACTCATAATTCAGGATTAAGGGGGGATGTTAGAATAATCAACCCATAGTTATCTACCTTAGAAAATAATTAATCCATTTTTGTCTTATTTGCCTAGTTTCCAATATTCCACTCTATGCAAGTTGCCTTCCACATGTCCTAGAAGTCAAAATTGCTAAAACTGAGTCATGGAGCACTTGGGAAACCTCCTGGAATCCATATTTAGCATATCTTCTTTATTCTAGATCCTCCCTAGCACATGTTTTCTTCTTCTACTTTATTGCCTGCTTTACTAAGATTTATGGCAAAAGGGAAAGTAAGACTAGGTGCAGTTGAGTTGTTTTTTCCCTCATCATCCTCCATTCTTTTCTCCTAATAAAAGCATGTATGAGTTGTCTTTCCATCACCTATTAGCTTTCCTACTTGAATTTTCCAATTCGTGATCTCCTAGGTAGATTTGGAAACTGCTTTATGCACCTATGGGGGATTTGACTAGATTTAGTAAGCCTGCTTTTGACTATTTCAAATGGCATCCTTATGCATTCAAATATCTCATGTAATTATATATTGCAGAATCTTATGAATTCACAAGGTTGGCTATTGTACACTTATTCAATACAAATTAGTGTTATGCTCCAATTTTAGTCTCCTTTGTGTGTAAATTTGCATGTTTGATTAGTAATTTTGTGACTGCAATTGATTTATCACCTGTGTTCAATTTCCATAGTAGGAGTCTGCTCATCCCCATGGAGCAAAACATGTATCTCCTCCTTCGGAGGTGAAAGTAAATATTATTGTAGTATCTCTTTTTTGTTTATGTTACAATTATTGACTCAACTAAATATAGTAACTAAATTTGACTAAAATAACTAGAAACTCCAACCCCAAAATATTTCCATGTGACAACATGCTTATTACACTATGGCAGGGATCTTCCCATGGTCGTCATGCAACATAATGCATGTCGAGCGCCCTAAATGCAGATAAATTCTTATCAACACACAGAGCATACGAGATTTATTGTCAACCCGAGAAAGTATTTTATTTCAAAGGATAAATGCACCATTTATGCTTAAACACCAGATCATTGTAATTAAACACTTTACCCCTAAGCAACCATGTTCATCCCTCAGAACCTATGTAATCCCACCAATCTTCTAAATACTACAAATTCAAATTCTCTCTACCATGCATTAACAGGAAATGAAATCAGACTCAAATAACACTTGCAGACATAAAGAAAATCCTATTCATATCCCGAAATAAATGATTCATCTATTTAATCTAACCACTCTTGAAATTCATACTCATAACTAATTGTGATCTAGAAATTCAATTGCAGCAAATTAAGTTCGGCTACCTGAAAGAATCGAATTGCAGAAATGGAGATAACAATTATAACAGTAAAACAAGTGCAGGGATTTGTGGGACGACAATCTGGACCTTGAGATGAACAAAGCTGTGTACAGCTATTAAAACTATTGCACGAAGGAAACTCCCTATTCAGTCAACTGTTGTCCGGTAGCAGTTGTCAATCTCAGGAAAATATAATACTACAAATTCACACATCCTACTGCTGCGCACATAAACAATATAATCAACAGAACATCACACAATTATAATTTCAGAAATCCTACCTTAACTCAGCTATCTCTGCAGAAGGCGGGCCCAGTCTTCATACAGAGACGCTGGATGAACAATGTACAACTCCTTTAAATCAGCAACAACTCTTTGTATTAAAAGAAAGAATGAGTACAGATTACCCCCACTGTCAATACAAGAATGAATATATCTTTTCCAACCCCCTGGGTCAAGACATCCTCTCACTTTTATACATACAAACTATAACAGTCGATCCTATTACAAAGGGCAGCCATGAAGATCTCTGATCTTCAGGCGCCCTGAATAACACTGGTTGTTGCAAGACGTGGCATGGTGCAAATATAGAAAATGAGAGAAAGCTGTAGCCTGGCCCAGAAGTGGCGATCTTCCCAGATCGCCATGATATTCGAACAGCTATACTAAAGATCCCCTGATCATAGCACATTCTGTTACAGTCCCTTTGTACGGCTCTGTCTAGAGGGTTGCATAGGAATCATGTGCCTTAAGCGATAATTGAAGGATTTGAATCACGAACACCCCTTGTTCAAGACTTGTTCAGCTCCGCTTACCTGCAGTCCACTCATCTCGCGCTATCTTCATAGATAACAACAAATTAGCACAATTTCAAGAGATAAACAGCCTTAATTGCCACAATCATAAGCATCAATAGGATAAAACAATAATCAGCCTTACCTTGGTAATTTAAGGCATAGAGTGAGGAAAACAGGTCGTATTAGGATGCTGAGTAGTGTAAAACAAGGGAAGAAAAGGTGATTAAATATGGTTAAAAAGGGACCAATTGTGGACTCAACATCTCCCCCCAACTACCCTGTTGCATGTCCTCATGCAACAACCTGCATCATTCAGAGTCTGAGTCCTGCGTTGAGCTCTGTTCATGGAGGGAATAAAAATTGTAGGGAAACTCAGGTTCCTCACCTGTCTTCAGAAAACCTCTGTGAAGAACCCAGTACCGCCAACATCTCTGCTCCTCTACCTTAGTCATGGCAAAATACATGTGATATGGTTTTGCTGGCCACCAAATAAGAGGAAATTTGAACTTTAAACCCAGCCAGTTGAATCCACATTACTTCATAATCCCTACATAGCCTTTGACTCTAGAGAGTGCATGTTTAAAATTTTTAAAGCAGTAGGGGTCCCTGTTTCTAAGTGTGGAGGAGGCAACCTGCCATCTGTGCCTGCTCCCCTCTAATGCAATCTGCTGCTGTCTACAAAATGGATTTTGTACAAGTGGAGATTACATCTTCCTGCAAATTCATGATATGTTGTGCCTGGGAAGGGCTGGAAAGAAAACCCTTGTATTGAGCCACAAGAATGCCAGGATTCTGGGGCTCACTTCGAATCCATAAATTAGTATGGCCTTCATTGTGGGAAAAGGTCTCAAAAGACCTTTCCCACTAAACATGATTGTTCACAAAAGAGGCAAAGGCTCGTAGCTGAACGTCACCTGCAAATGGAACAGGATTTGAGTGCTGATCCAAAGGGCATGCCATCTCGTGCAGGTATAATTCACATAGCAAGTTCTGCTCTTCAAAATTGCTCCCAAGGAATGTCTCCAAAAAAATTTCTGAGGTTGCAATTTCAAATGACCTTCCCTCCTGTACAGCCTTTAATTTAAACCAGACAAACTGCTCGAAGAGAAACACTGGATAAGAGGAAGAGGGCTTCCTAGTGCCTATGAGTTCTCGGGATAGGGCATACATTTGATCCTTCTCCTTCTGCATGGATGAGAATTTTTTCAATTTCCTCATCTCGTTCTGTAGCTCCTCTACCTGAACTCTGTGGGCCATACGTTCTTCAGCCCCCTGCTCTTCCAATGCTCTAATAATTCTTCGATGCTCACTCAAAGCAATCATCCTCTTCTAGTTTTCTTCCATTTGACTTTTCCACTTAATCACTTCCATCTTCAGGGCTGAGACTTCTGCTGTGAGATTTAAAATCTCCTTTTTATAATTCCCTTCCTGTTCTAAATCCAAATCAATAAAATTTCTGAGAGGGAGGAGTACTGCTTCTTGTGGGGTAGCATCCTCTCCCTGGTCAATCTACATTTCTAATTCTTGTGTTGCTGGTTCTTGTGTGGCAGCAACATCCCCTGGGTTATCTTCCACAGCTGTATCCAAGGCCTGTTGAGACACTGGTTCTTGTGTAACAGTGTCTTCTCCTTGATCAGCCTGCATTTATGAGTCTGATTCTTGTGTTGCTGGTTCTTGTGTGGCAGCAACATCCCCTGGGTTATCTCCCACAGCTGTATCCAAGGCTTGTTGAGACACTGGTTCTTGTGTAACAATGTCTTCTCCCTGATCAGCCTGCATTTCTGAATCTGATTCATGTGTTGCTGGTTCTTATGTGGCAGCAACATCCCCTGGGTTATCTTTTTGCGTCCCTGAGATTAGTTCCTGTGTTGCTGGTTCTTGTGTAACAGCAACATCTTTTAGAATCTCCTCAGCATCCGCCTCCATTGCTTTTAAGGACACTGGTTCTTGTGTGGCAGTGTCTTCCTTCTGCATTCCTGGATTCAATTCTTGTGTTGCTGGTTCTTGTGTGGTAGCAACATCTTTCAAACTCTCCTCAGCATCCACCTTCATTGCTTTTAAGGACACTGGTTCTTGTGTGGCAGTGTCCTCCTTCTGCATTCCTGGATTCAATTCTTGTGTTGCTGGTTCTTGTGTGGCAGCAACATCTTTCAAACTCTCCTCAGCATCCCCCTCCATTGCTTTTGAAGACACTGGTTCTTGTGTGACAGTGTCTTCCTTGTTCTCCTGCCTCTGAGACTGGATATCTTCCCCATCGTACCATTCCTCCTCAAGGAGCTCAGTGTCACCTGAGGCTATTGTCTATTCATCCTCACTCCACTGTATACCGGGTACGATATCCACCCCCAGGTCATCTTCTAACAATTAGGGTTCCTCCCCCCCACTCAGGTGAGGATTCAATAGTGACTGGTTCAATATGTTTCTTCATTGCTTTGGTTCTGCCATCTTCAGGTTCAATTGTCGCAGCATCCAATGCTGTGACAATTTCGCCTTCTGATGGCAGAGCTACCCTTTTGTCTGTGCTTTTCCCACGGTTTTTATCAACACCCTCCCCTTGTGGTCCTTCTTGTGTCCCCTGTTGCTCTTCTTCTGGTGCAATATCCCCCCCCCCCAACTATATGGGAGGGACTCCAGTCCTCCTGGCGTGGTTGAAGATATGCCTGTTCTACTGGGGCATCTAGCGAAGGAGCAGGTTCCTGAGGCGGAGCTGTGTGTGCAGCAATAAATTGGTCCCAGGTCACATTGTGTTGGGCGAGGGATATTTTAATGATTAATTTTATAAGACCATGGTGGGTGAGGGAGACATGTTGATGTTTAGCACCTTGGACATACACCGCCATATGATGCAGGGCATGAAGTAAATAGTATGGGATATTCAATAAAATGCCATGGCGGAGATGAGAAAGCAATGGTAGATCAGAATTATAAACAGTTTGGTACCTACCTTCACAGGTGATATACTTCTTAACAAAGAAAGCAACCTGATCCCACGGCCGCGGCAACAAAGGCAGTGCAATCCCTCTTCTTGACGATTGAACTTGCTCCCCTGCTCGTAAAAATTCTTCCCGTGCAATCATCGTGGAAACTTGTCGTCCAAACCATTCCTTTCCTTCCCAGGGGATAGCAGTCACCTCAGATATAACGGTCTCAGAGACCTCTACCCGCAGCCCCCATACTTCGGAGTGAGTGTCTCGGAGGTTCAAGGCAAATTGCAAAGCTTCTTCTCGGTTAAATCCGTCCAGTCGCTCAAAATATTCAGTCCAGCCAGCAGCTTGAAAAATGGCGAAAACCTCAGGATTAGTCCTGAGTTCCTTTTTATTCAAAGGTTCATGGCGAGCTGGAAGCCCCATGGTTGTGGCTGCAGAATTACAGAGTCCGAAAATGGAGATTGCAAAGCAGAGGATGCACAGGTCGCTGAGGAAAGATGTTGAGAAAAGGATGGTAAATTTGGAAAGTGCAGTACAGAGGGGGGTTCAAAAATTTTATGCCGAATTAAGAAAGGTGGCGGTTATGAATTTTTATGTTGCACAAGGGAGAGGATTAATTAAGCCATAATGATAATACGTATAAAGGCAAGACTGATATTATTAAATCAAATCAACGCTTGATCACGTGAAAATCAAAGCCATACCTCGTGTGACTGTGCATCAGATAGCCTGTGGAGAATGATGAAGCGTGTAATTGCTGATGCTGCAAAGCCGAGCTCATCCACAGGCATTAACTGAATCATAATGACACGGATAAGGCCATAATGCCTGCCGCCAAGGAAACAAAAACCATCGCATCGCCGGGGTCGGAATAATGCTAAGTTGGCCGGCACGAGTGGAATAAATCAGGGCCATCTTTAGTAGTGGAAGCAATTTCTTTCGTTAACGCAGGAATTACCGCTGCAAATTACAAAAAATAGTCTCTAGTGCTAGAAATATCTACCAAATGGAACGGAGTTGCAGTTGCCGAGAATGAGAGTGCGGCCAGCTAAAAATATGTTACAGCCGCCCAAGATAGTTCACGGTGTCAGGAAAAGATTGGCGGAAACAGGAACAATCACGGCTGCGGAAAAAAAGTTTTGATGGCCCGCAGAAAATAGATCACAGCCTCCAGTAAATTATGTTCAGCCGCCGGCAAATGTAGTTCACGGCTGCTGGAAAAAAAAAAAATTTCTAGTCGTCGGGAAAGGATCCCGGCTGCTGGAAAATTATGTTCATCCACCGGGAAATTTTGTTCAGCTGCCGGGAAAGTATATTCAGCCGCCGGGAAATTTTATTTCGGCCGCCGGGAAAGTATGTTCAGCCGCCGGGAAATTTTATTTCGGCCGCCAGGAAAGTATGTTCAGCCGCCCGGAAATTTTGTTCAGCCGCCGAGAAATTTTATTTCGGCCGCCGGGAAAATATGTTCTGCCGCCGGGAAATTTTGTTTCGGCCGCTGGGAAAGTATGTTTAGCCGCCGAGAAATTTTGTTCAGCCACCGGGAAATTTTATTTCGGCCGCTGAGAAAGTATGTTCAGCCGCCGGGAAATTTTGTTCAGCCGCCGGGAAAGAAAGGTGCGACGTAGGGAAGCAGAAGAGGGCGACGCCGGTTCAACAGGCCCGATCTGGTCATTCGCCTAGTACTTCCCTACAAAAATGTTATTGAAAAAATAACAAACGAAACGATCAAATGCAAAATGAAAATAAAATAATAAATTATACGCTACAGTAGGAGAAATTTTTTTTTTTATTTATGTACAGCGATCAAAGTGTGATTTACAGTTCAAGGGTTGGCCGAGGCAGAGAGAAACTCCTGCACTGGTGTCAGTTGATACTCTGGATCGGCGGCGATTTGCGAAATGAATGCATCTTTCGAAATAGGTTTACGATACAGTCTCAGTCTGTGACCATTAGCAAGTAATGGTAGACGATTGTCATCAATGGTCACCAGACGGACAGTGCCGTTGTCAAAGACCCTGTCAACCAAATATGGACCGAGCCATATTGTACGCAATTTGCCTTTAAAATCCTTTTTGAATCTAGAGTCATAGAGTAACGCCCAGTCTCCTTCGCTAAAAACTTTCTTTTTAATAAATCGGTCATGCCAACTGGATCTTTGTTGCTGAAGCAACAGAGTATGATCCACTGCAGCTAACCGCTTATCGTCCAGTTCATTTAATTGATCCAATCTGCGCTTCTGAGCTTCTGTTACATCCAGATTCAATTCGGTGGCTGTCCTCAGGGTTTTAATCTCAAACTCGATTGGAAAGATGGCACTCTTTCCATACACTAAATCATATGGGGAGAAATCTATGGTGTCGCGCCAAGTCATGCGATATGCCCACAATGCTTCCGGAGCCTGTCAGCCCAATCCTTTCGATGGCTATTAACTGTTTTAGTAAGGATGTTCTCAATGACCTTATTGGTACTTTCCACCTGACCATTGGCTTGGGGGTGATAAGGTGACAGCACCCTGTGCTGCACATGATATTTTCGGAGCAGGGATTCAAATTGGCGTGACATGAATTGCGGCCCCCCATCGGTAACTACTTCTCTTGGTACCCCGAAGCGGGTAAATATCTCACTGTACAGAAAATCAATCACTGCCTGGTCATTAGCCTTGGTCAAAGCTACAGCTTCCACCCACTTGGTCATGTAATCAGTACAAACCAGGATGTATACCTTCTGTCTGGACGGAGGACTGATAGGGCCAACGAAATCCAGTGCCCATCTATCAAATGGTTCAGCTACGAGTTGAGGTTCTAGGGGCATCTGATCTGTTTTATTCGGTTGGCCAATCCTCTGGCAGCTGTCACAGGACTGGACATATCTTTTAGCATCCCTAAACAGGGTCGGCCAGTAGTAGCCCATCTGTAATTCTTTATGCCCTGTTCTTTTATCTGAAAAGTGCCCTCCACAAGGCTCCTCATGACAGGCTTTTAATATAGGAAAGATCTCATCTTCTCTTACACATCTCCTGATCTCAAGATCAGGCCCTATGTAAAAGAGATGACCATTTAGCCAACAAAACCTGGCACTCCGCTGGATAATTTTTCTTTTTTCTCGTTTTGACATATATGGTGAGAGCTTTCCTGCAACCAAGTAGTTGGCGACGTCTACGTACCATGGAGAATGAGCTGAAAGTGCGAATAGATGTTCATCTAGGAAAGAATCCTCAACATGCAAACTGTCATCACTGTTAGTAAATCGAGATAAAAAGTCAGCAACAACATTTTCTTTCCCCAGTTTTTCTATAATGGTGATATCAAATTCTTGCAACAACAAAAGCCATCTGGTTACTTTGGCATTGGTAACAGGTTTATTCATTAAATATTTAATGGCAGAGTGGTCAGTGTGCACAAATGTAGGATACCCGGCGATATAATGTTGA
Organism: Pseudotsuga menziesii; assembly: GCA_001517045.1. Lineage (NCBI taxonomy): Eukaryota > Viridiplantae > Streptophyta > Pinopsida > Pinales > Pinaceae > Pseudotsuga > Pseudotsuga menziesii. Next base: position 12,402 of record LPNX010719971.1, on the reverse strand, counting down.
AATTTATTGATAGAGTAAACAATAGCTAGGAATTCTTTTTCATTAACAGTATAATTAAGTTTAGCAGGGGCTAAGTTTTTACTAACATAGTAGATGGCATAAGGCACTTGGCCATCCTGCTGTCCTAATACTGCTCCAATGGCAGTGTCAGAGGCATCTGAAGAAATATGGAAAGGCAGGGTCCAATTAGGTCCCCTTAGGATGGGAGCTGTGGATAGCTTCTCTTTAAGCACCTCAAGTGCTGTCTGGCATGCTGTATTCCACACAAACTGTGCATCTTTCATCAACAGAGAAAACAAGGGAGAGGCCAGTTTGGATAAATTTTCTATAAACCTTCGATAATACCCAGCATGTCCCAGAAAGCTTCTCACCTCTTTCTGAGTTGAAGGGGTAGGTATATTCTTGATCACTTTAATTTTTGAAGGGTCTACCTAAATGCCATTGGCAGAGATACAATTCCCTAATACCACTCGCTCACTCATCATCATGTGGCACTTTTCAGTGCTTAATGAGAGTTGAGTCTGTTCACAGCGAATCAAAACCTTCTTTAAATTCTCCAGTGCTTCGTCAAAGTCCCTGCCATAGGGATTAAAATCATCCATGAATATTTCCATACTATCATTGACTAATTCAAAGAATATGCCAATCACAGCTCTTTGGAACGTTGCTGGTGCATTGCATAATCCAAAGGGAAGCACTCTGTAGGCAAACGTTCCCCAGGGACAAGTGAAGGTGGTTTTATCCTGATCCTCAGGAGCAATCTGGATTTGATTGTACCCACTAAATCCATCTAGGAAGGAGAAGAACTTCTTTCCTAATAGGGTATCAAGTACTTGGTCAATGAAGGGCAAAGGGAAATGATCCTTTTGAGTTGCTTTGTTCAATTCCCTGTAATCAACACAGACCCTCCATTTCCCATTTTTCTTGGGTACAATTATGAGTGGAGAGACCCACTCGCTATCTGAGATCGGATATATAAATCTGGCCTCCAAAAGTTTCTGGATTTCCTCCTTCACTATATCCCTCAGCTTGGGGTTCATGCGTCGTTGGGGTTGACACACAGGCCGTGAGTCACTTTTGATGTAAATGTGATGGGTGCACAGACTAGAGGGAATACCCCTCATCTTTGTATACTCCCAGGAAAATGCCCCCTTGTGTTCTTTCAAGAGGCTGATCAGGTGTTTTTGTTCCTCTACGAAGAGACTAGGATTGATATTCGAAGTTCTTCCAGGCTCTACCTCAATAGAGATACTCTCTGAATTTTTCACAACCGGGATTATGTTTGTGTCACCAACTAAGGCTTCTTCTGTAAGATTTTCTTGTTCTTCCTTGCCCAAAGTGGTGTTCATAATTTGATATACCTCTCTATTCACCGAAGCGGGTTCACTAATGAAATTGCTAATAGTGTCATCTTTTGTTTCATTTTTAAAACTTAAGGCCTTCCCTATAGTTAATAGTGGCTGAACATCCTCCTCCTCCTCCTGCTCTATCCAAAGGGATGTTTCAGCTTCTAGACTTGGCCGAGCTGGAGGATAAAGGGTGAGATTCTTAGTATCCATACCATCAGATATAGTCATGGACCCCGATCGACAGCTGATGCAAGCATCAGTTGTGGCCAACCAAGGTCTCCCCAGGATCAATGGGTGGCCCCCCAACTGCGATTTAGGTTGTAATACCAAAAATTCAGCTGGGTACTCCCATGAATCTACTGAGATGACAAGGTCGTCTAGGATCCCTTCGGGTCTGATGGTGGATCTGTTTGCTAATTCCAAAATAGTAGGGGTCGGTCTAAGATTAGTGAGCCTAAGCTTCTTTACAGTCTCTATTGTGATAACATTGATTGCTGCTCCTAGGTCTACTAGTACGTTGGGTATCTGTGTCTGTCCTATTTGTACAGTAACGGTAGGATTGCCAGGGTCATCATATTTAGTCACAGGGGCTTTTCCTGTCATCAAGGCAGATAAGTTTCCTATGACGTGAACCGTGGGAGGATCCCTGGGTTTCCTTCCTGCTCTCTTAGCACACAAGTCCCGCATTGTTCTCGCGTAAATAGGGACATCTTGGAGAGCTTGAAGAAGGGGGATTTTGACTTAAAGGTTCCTTAACTCTCCTAGGAGGTTAAACTGAGATTGCCCCCCGTTCTTGGTAGCATTAGTCTTTCAGGGTATGGTGGTTTCTTTATCAACTGGGAAGACTATGTATTGTCAAATTTATCATTGGATGTTTCAGCCATCCCCTTATCATCGGATGGTTCAGTCGTCCCTTCTAAGGGATGCTTAGTATCTTCAATGATAGGGGCTGTGTCAAATAGATGCTGTGAATTCCCTGTTTCTTTGTGCACAGAGGGTGAAACATCCTCTGTAATTATAGGTTCTACAATTTTCCCAGATTGTAAATGAATTTCGTTGCAAGGTACAGGGAACAGAGAGTAGGCTGGCATGTTGACAGTCTCTAATTGATGGACTGCTTTATTATTCGGGTTGGGGTTAGGTTGGGCAGGCAGCTGAGGTCGGATTGGTATATTCGGGACAGAATTATTCTGCAGCTGCAGCTGGGACTGCTGAGGTGGGTATTGAGGATATGGAGGAAATTGGGGAAATTGGGGAAATTGAGGAGAATATGGTGAATGTTGAGGTGGTTGTTGAGGAAACTGGTTCCCAGGATGGAAATTCCTCCACCCAGGAGACCACGATGTAGGTTGATGAGGTGGATGTGTCCAAGGACTCCATGAGTTATAATTTTGCATTGCAGGTTGGGAAGAGTTCCACTGAGTATAATTTGAAGGGAATTGTGTATTCACATTTTGCATATTATTGTTCCAATTTCCCATGTTATTCAAAAATGGAAAAGAGTCTGGAGACATACCTTGGCTGCCATGGTTTCTTCTGTGCAATAAAGTAGGCTGCTTCCACATCCGGGTTTGATGCCTGCAGAACGGCCTTTACTTGAGAGAGTGAGGGACATTCTTTCGTATCGTGGTTCAGCTCACACAACTGACATACGTTTACTTTGTCAAAAGGGCATTCTCTTACCGGATGATTCTTTCTACATCGGGGGCAGAACACTCCTAATGTGATATCCTCCACTGCTTGTTTTTGCTTTGCCTTCAGGACATCGATCTCCGAGGAGATAGAACTCATCATTTCTGTTTTAAAATTTTCAAGGAGATTTCCTATCTCTGCACGGGTGGCACCTCCATTAGATGATTTTTGAGTTCTGTAGAAGATGTCACGTTCTAACTTATCTCGTTTGTCTCGCTTATTGTTCCTGGAAGACCCCCTGGAGTATCTCTTGCATAGTTCCACAATTTTATCAAAAGGCTCTTTGGAGATATCTCCCTTACCAAGCAGGTTTAACATATCTAAACAATCATCTCTGATCCCACGGAGCAAGATTATCTTGAGTACATCCAACCCCATGTTCGTCTGCCCAGCTCTCTGCACATTGTACAGCAGCCTTTCCACAAAATCTTCCAAACTTTCATCCTCCTTCTGTACCATTTTAAATAATTCTTCCCTCTTGTCCTTGGTATTACAATATTCCTGATATTTCTCCAGGAACACTTGTTTCATTGAATCCCAATTAGCAACGGTTCCTCCCCCAAGGCTCATGAACCAGCGTAATGCATTGTCCTTCAGGGTAGCAAGAAAAAGTTTTATCTTTTGGGCATCAGTGATATAATCGTAGCTGCGACAAAGAATATCGAATTCGAAAAGGAATTCGTCTAGATCTTCTACCGCCTTTCCATGGAAACGAGGTAACACCGATGGTGAGATATTCTTCATAGGAGCTGCCCCATATGGTTGTTGAATCGGAAATTGCAATGTAGCCACTGTTCCCTCTGGCAGGGAGCGATTCTCATGATGATAGTTTTCTCCCATCACTTCTTCCCCGTTGGCCCCGTGTCTGTTACTCATCTCCTCTTCTGTTTTCTCCTCTTCGTCTCTTCCTGTGTTCTTTTCTTCATCCTTCTCTTGTTCCTCGTTTTTTTCTTCGTTTTTCCACTGGCCCAGGAGCTTCTGGTGGTACTGATCCCACTCTTCCTTAGTCACACTCCTCCCGTTAATGTGATAATTCAGACCTCTACCAGCAAGTCCCGTTGTAACAGCTGTGTCTTTATCTGCAGGGATGGCTGAGGAAGTCGCAGCTGCGCGTGTATTCTCCACCGTGGATCCCGACACTAGCGCCCCAGGATAGGCAGGGTTTCTTCTGATAGGAGTCTCTTGAAGATGAGCCCCAGTGGATGAATCAGCTCTATCAACCAGGTCGTCAATGAACGTCCTTCTGCCCAAAGGTACTCCTCGACCTCGACCCAAGCCACCTGCACTGTTAGTATCCTGTGGGGTTTTGGGAGTTGGGAATTGATCGCATTTTACCCTTCTCGTATTCATACAACCCAAATCATTTCATCAAAGAGAATAAGAAGAAACTGACTAGAAATAATTACCAAATGCAACTACTGATAGTGTTTAATTTTTATCCTTCCCCGGCAACGGCACCAAAATGTCGAGCGCCCTAAATGCAGATAAATTCTTATCAACACACAGAGCATACGAGATTTATTGTCAACCCGAGAAAGTCTTTTATTTCAAAGGATAAATGCACCATTTATGCTTAAACACCAGATCATTGTAATTAAACACTTTACCCCTAAGCAACCATGTTCATCCCTCAGAACCTATGTAATCCCACCAATCTTCTAAATACTACAAATTCAAATTCTCTCTACCATGCATTAACAGGAAATGAAATCAGACTCAAATAACACTTGCAGACATAAAGAAAAACCTATTCATATCCTGAAATAAATGATTCATCTATTTAATCTAACCACTCTTGAAATTCATACTCATAACTAATTGTGATCTAGAAATTCAATTGCAGCAAATTAAGTTCGGCTACCTGAAAGAATCGAATTGCAGAAATGGAGATAACAATTATAACAGTAAAACAAGTGCGGGGATTTGTGGGATGACAATCTGGACCATGAGATGAACAAAGCTGTGTACAGCTATTAAAACTATTGCACGAAGGAAACTCCCTATTCAGTCGACTGTTGTCCTGTAGCAGTTGTCAATCTCAGGAAAATATAATACTGCAAATTCACACATCCTACTGCTGCGCACATAAACAATATAATAAACAAAACATCACACAATTATAATTTCAGAAATCCTACCTTAACTCAGCTATCTCTGCAGAAGGCGGGCCCAGCCTTCATACAGAGACGTTGGATGAACAATGTACAGCTCCTTTAAATCAGCAGCAACTCTTTGTATTAAAAGAAAGAATGAGTACAGATTACCCCCACTGTCAATACAAGAATGAATATATCTTTTCCAACCCCCTGGGTCGAGACATCCTCTCACTTTTATACATACAAACTATAACAGCCGATCCTATTACAAAGGGCAGCCATGAAGATCTCTGATCTTCAGGCGCCCTGAATAACACTGGTTGTTACAAGACGTGGCATGGTGCAAATATAGAAAATGAGAGAAAGCTGTAGACTGGCCCAGAAGTGGCGATCTTCCCAGATCGCCATGATATTCGAACAGCTATACTAAAGATCCCCCGATCATAGCACATTCTATTACAGTCCCTTTGTACGGCTCTGTCTGGAGGGTTGCATAGGAATCATGTGCCTTAAGCGATGATTGAAGGATTTGAATCACGAACACCCCTTGTTCAAGACTTATTCAGCTCCGCTTACCTGCAGTCCACTGATCTCGCGCTATCTTCATAGATAACAACAAATTAGCACAATTTCAAGAGATAAACAGCCTTAATTGCCACAATCATAAGCATCAATAGGATAAAACAACAATCAGCCTTACCTTGGTAATTTAAGGCATAGAGTGAGGAAAACAGGTCGTATTAGGATGCTGAGTAGTGTAAAACAAGGGAAGAAAAGGTGATTAAAGATGGTTAAAAAGGGACCAATTGTGGACTCAACAATGCGTGTCCTCTACTTCCATGGTCCAGGGTGACTGTGGAAGGTCACACTCTGTGCCCCATCAAGTAATTGTTAAATATAATAACTAAATGTTGACATTTTTTCTATTAACATTCAATTTCCACTGTTACCATTCACTTTTTTCATTCTTACTATGAATATTTACATATGATAACATGCTTATTACACTGTGGCAGGGGTCTTCTCATTGCCATGGAGCAGCACATTTATCTTCTCCATCAGAGGTAAAAGTAAATATTATTGCAATATCTCATTTTTGTTGATGTTACAATTATTGACCCAACTAAATATTGTAACTAAATATGACTACAATAACTAGAAACTCAAACCCCAAAATATTTCCATGTGACAACATGCTTATTACACTGGCAGGGGTCTCATGCCCATGTTCATCATGGAACAAAACGCGTGTCCTCTACTTCTGAGGTAAAAATAAATATTATTGCAATATCTCATTTTTTATTATCTTACAATTATTTTCATAACATTTATTTATTGATTTATTGTGTTAGGGTGACGCGGGTGGAAAGGCACCTAATGTTTCCATGGTTCAGGGTGACCATGGAAGGTCACGCTCTGTGCCTTGTTAGGTAAGTGTTAAATATAATAACTAAATGTTTCAATTTTTTTTGTTAGCATTCAATTTCAACTATTGACATTCACATTTTTCTGTGCTTATGGTGAATTATTGATTGATTTATCGTGTTAGGGTGGGGACAGTGGAAAGGCACCTACTGCTTCCATGGTCTAGGGTGACTGTGGACAATCACCCACTAGAAGTAGATCAGTAGGGGTGACCGCTGGAAGTCACCATCCACAACACCGCATCAAGTAAGTGTTAGTTCTTAATAGTAACTAAATTTCATTACAATGACAATGTTTGAATGATGTTAATTTTTTTTTTCTTAATTTTATTGTTTGATGAATTTAGTCCAGTGCACTTCATATGGGTGATGAGGAGCTTGAGGATCAAATTTAATATTCCATAGACCCTATGGATACTATAAATAAGGCCCTGAAAAAGGAAAACATAGAAATGATCTCCTTGGCTTGCATAAGGCCCATGACACAGGAGATCAGGGCAAGGATTGAAGAGCTGAAAGAACAAATAAAATCTTATGGGGTAAGTCGCATGCTCACATATTTTTTTAAGCTATGACATGATTTCATATCTGATATTATGTTTTCTATTTTTCCAACTGATATGATAAAGTAAATTTTTTCATTTGTAGGATTTTTTACAACCCATGATTAGAGAAATTGTCGAGACAGGTATAGGTAGCAGTAATGCTCCAATGCAACAAGAACGACGAAAAATCAATGTACCAATGAGGATTTTTGACACTCCTCTTGTTGGCCTCTAATACATTGATGAGGGAACCGATTTTCATTAGCATGACATGCTGGAGCATGATGAGACGGAGCCTAGGACTCCACATGAATCTGGAGATGAACCTATTGTAGATGACCAGGAAACTTTTCTTGGAGCAACACAAGTTAAAAGCACCAGATCACTAGATCTAATCTTTCTGGTGGATGACACTTGTGTTTCGATCAAGATTCAAAATATTGTGGGTATTAATTAATAAATTTATTTAGTTTAATCATGAAATTGAAATGGACATATGCTGAAATTATTATAAATTAATGGATTACATGTTTCTGCAGGAAACAATGTTTTCTATAGGAATTTGAATGACAAAGCATTAGAGCTGTTTGGCCCCACCATTCACACATGGTGGAATAACCAAGATAGCACAAAGAGAGATGTATTGATATACCACCTGGTAAACTTGTTTGACAATACATTCAACAATAAAGTGGTTTCAAAGTTAGCTGTCGATAATTTAAAATATACCAGGGCCCAATATAGGGATAAATTGCAACTTGACCTCAAGCATGAGAACCCTCCCATGGTTCCATAGAAAGAGTGGAAGGCACTCATAGAGGATGCAAAGGAGAACTTGCTAAAAAGACAAGGAAAACAATCATAGCCTGGAAAAGCAAGGTACAACACATATCATATTTTTAGTCAAATATGCTCATTTATTTTTTTTCTTTTTTGTTTTAAGCAAGAATTATGATATCTAATGTTTTTCAAAATTTTCATATATAGGCTACCGGACACCTCCAAAGAAACCAAGGATAGAGTGGAAAAGCATGGGAAACATAGACTGGGCCAGGGTGGCTATAGAAAACTAAGAGCCTCAATCGTAAGAATTAAATGATTAATTGTGGGGAATATTTATTTCAAAGTAGTGAACAAATATCTGTTTTTGAAAGAGGGAATTTTATATGTGTTATGCATTGCAGGGAAATACGTTCCAAGATGCTGCCACCGAGGAATACCTAAAGCTTGGTTTCAAGTATGGTTTTAAAAGTGTCATTGAATATCAAAAAAGCTTGGGGAAGACTCCAATCTCCCCCAATGACACAGATGCATGTAAATAAAATGAATACGGACATCATTGCAGTATACTATTAAAGTCTATTCATTTTTTATTATATCACCCATAAATAAATATTTATTTTTTATTTTAAGCAACAATGAAACCACAGCACTGAATCCAACGATACTCCACACGTACCAACTAATGTTGGGGTGTGCATGTCCCATGATAGTGGGGAGCAGAGTGGTCATTCTGGTATGTGTGCTTTGGAAATAGAAATATCTACTGTGATTATAGATATTATTTCCTGACGTATACTTTTAAATTTTCTTCTTTCAATCGAAGACCGTGAAGCTTAGGAGGGTGAACCACAAGAGGAATTAGCATGTAGAGAAACAATTAACACACCAGCTGTCACATCTGCATAGATAGGTAAAGAGAAATATTGTAATTTTAATCAAAATGATGATCTATTAATTTCAATAATATTTCAACATATCGATATGCCCATTTTCGTTGTTGCAGTTCACGCCCCTTCAGAACTGCCTCCACGCCCTAGTCAATGGCGTACAAGAAGTATGATACATGAGGGAATGGAAACAAAAACACTAGTAGGACATGGATTTGTAGATAATCCACCACATTATGATGATAATATCCCAATTATCGTCAGTGATTTCAATGCAAAAAAACAAAAATCAAAGAAAAAGTAGATGTATAAATTCATGACTTGTATTTGGATGTATATCAATGTTGTTAGTCTAAAACAATGTTTATATGAATTACCTCATTATGCTTCAATGCTTTTATGTTTATATGTTTTGATGACTAGCCTAGTTATGCATGAATGTTTAAATGTTTTCTATGTAAACAACATCATTTATTGGGTATGGGGAATTGAGAGAGATGTGAAGGGGTGGAGGGGCCATATGAGATTCCACCTTCACGTGGTTGGCCCTGTTCAATAGGGAATGTAAAAATGTTCTTGAAACAAAGAGGAGCTCAATAAGGTATAAATACTCTTTTATTACTATGTATTAAAGATGGTTGTAAATTTTTAAATAAATGTCTATTTCATAAAAAATTATTAATAAATTTAACATGTCACGGTTCATTGATTTCTACAGGACTTTGTAGTAGGATTTAAATGACTATTTATTTGCTTATATATTATTTACTCATATAAAAATTCTGTCTTTGATGATTTCTGCAGGTCTTCGTGATGGAAATGCATCTCGTGGAAAACTCTTATCAAGTTGTATGGGAAAATGGATTTGGTGAAAGGACAATGATAAGGTAAGGGTTCTGACGTTTTCTTTATCCGTAATGTGTTTGTCTTTATCGTTGATTTCTATTTCATTTTATTAAGATACAAGATATACAACTAATAGTAAATAACTACTTTGAGTCTATCATCCAAACTAGGAGACAACCTTCAACATAAAACACAAATGCTTCTTAGCAACGTAGAAAAATAGAAGAAAAATCACGTAGAAGAAATTAGGCTTTTTTCGGCCCTTCTTCCAATAATTTCGGCATGATGGAACCCTAGGTTATTAAATTTTATTTTTTCAAACCCTAATTGTTCATCTATCTTTCAAAACTAAATTTTCTGATTTGTATACTTGTAAATATTATTCTTAGGTTATTTTAGTTTCTCTTTGGTTTTAGACTTAATTTTTATGTGTTTTTGTAACTTTTATTTTATCAAAAAAGAAAGCCATAAAAAAGGAATTTATGTGTAAAAGCCTAAAAACGCAGGCTTGCTTCTCCCACAATCCGATTCCTCTTCTTTATCAAACATAGGTCTGCAATATGTATTGCAGACCTCATATGCCCTAGTTGCCTTCTCTCCACACTCAAAACAGAAAACAAGTTACTATTTCAAACTATTTAGATGGTGGTGTATTTTGTATAAATTTATCTTATTGATTTGATTAGTTTTCTGCCCTATTCGCATTATTTTTCTGGGTAAATGTAAGTCTGATTTTTTACTGAGATCTAGAACCTTACATCTCTGAATGCATAGTGATATAATTCTGACATTATTTTAGTGAGTATTGTTTTATATTTTATTAGTACTAATTATTGCTATTGAGAGTTGGGTGATGGTAAGGGACTTGATGATTTTATATTTCAGATCTTACATACAAGACCGAGTGAATGATAATAACATTATGGTCAGCTTGGAACTAAATTTTCATTAAGTTAGTATTTTATATCTATGTTATCACATACACAGATCTGGAAATCATATGCTAAATGGCACTTTAAATGATTAACACTGGTTATTGTTATAGCGGATTTCACCACACTAGGTGAATCACACATTGTATGGCCTTCCCCTGTCCCGCTGCAGACTCATTATTCCCTATGGACCATTTGTTGTCTTTTGATGTATCATTGACCATCCCTAAAAACATTAGAAAAATGATATACGCGTCCTTTTCCTCAATAACCGCGTACATACGTGGATATTCCCTCAATAGTCGCATACATTGGGATGTGTGCATAATCCAAAACTGTTGGAGCATTCCTTGACTTGAATCTGACTCATATGACTCCTGGCCTTCCATATGCCTTGAGACCGCACGGATTCAACCTTTCAGTATCACTTTGAAAAGCTATATAAGGAACCATTGAGACATTGAAAGCATAAGAGAGAATTGAGAGTATCAAAACTATAGTCCATTGTTGCCAGAACTATACTTGAGTCTGCATCCCTTTGTCCCTTTGGAGCACTGTTGTGTTCTTCCCAAGCTTTCCTTTGTTAGTGAGCTTGCTATCGAAGTGATGGAGGATTGAGGTGGTGGAGGCCCAAGTGGGGGATTCAGTTTCTGCGGTTCGCAGACATGCCATCAGAGGTTGTCACTTGTAATCTCTGATTCATATTAATAGAAATATCTTTTCCTGTCCAGTAATGTGTATTTGAATGAATATTGTATCCATTGGAATATGTCAAATGCTTATACATTATTGATTATATATGCTAGAATAGATCTAACACCATGAAATATAGTATGCTTGTATTGTTTACTTGTTGTTGAGGACGTGCTATAAAAATTCAAGCTGAAGATTGACAAGCTCAATGGGGATCTACTTCAACCGTCCAGAATAAGGTACGAGGTTCGATCCTTTAGTGTTAGATGTTTTTATTTCTATTGCATATTGGGAAAGATTGATTTCTGGAGTCTAGCTATCTGTTGTGGTACCCCAAGCCATAGGAATTTATCTCGGTAACAGAATTGGTGACTCCGCTGGGGAGTTCCTAGTAATTGTCCTTTGGGGGTTGATCTTTTGGCATTTAATGCATTTGAATTGCTCTCTCTCTCTTGTTTCTGTGTTGGATATGGGGGCATGTATGCTTGGTAGAGCCTGATTGGTGTGAATTTAGTCTTAGCCTGTCTGTTTGCCTGGAATTTTTGCATCTTTTTCTTTTTGTACGCGGGTTTGTTACTTACAGTCGCGTATACACGCAGTTTCCCTTGGGATTTCCGCGTATACACGCGGGTTCACTGCGCACAGTCGCGCATACCCTGGTTTTTTACCTTTTTGTGGAAGATAGTGGATTGCTGGGTGAATGCTGTTAGTTGCCGAGTCTCCTTTGGCACTGCCTGAGTCTGTTAATACCTCTGTTTTTGACCAAAAACGTTTTTTTTAGCCTAAATTTTTTCTTTTAGGAAAGTTCTTGTCATGGCATCTTTGATTTTTTGTTTGAGATTAGTGCATTAGAGTCCTTTTGCCTTAGTTCTTTGCTGGAATGTTGTTTATGTGTGCTTGCAGAGTCTGGGGTGGTTAGAGTCATTCTTTTGCTTTTTGTATCTCTTTACTTTCAAAAAATCCAAAAAATATTTGCTTATCATCATGCATTGCATTATGCATTTTGCATTGTACTTGCATTAGATCTAGATTTGCTTTGGAGTAATACTTAGGAAATCATATAGGGAAATTTGCATTCAGCATTTGAAGAAGAAATTGTGCATTCACGTAGTACGCATACCCTGTTTTCATGGACACAATGCATTTGCATTGATT
>LPNX010719963.1:2751-55366 GCA_001517045.1 Pseudotsuga menziesii | reverse complement strand
CTATTGAACGGCCTAGTGTCCACAGTCAATTTGTCCATCAGCTTCTCCATAGTTTTCAACATCATCTCAAACTTAATATCAGCCGAAGAAGATGAAGCAGAAAGTCAATCTCTTCTTTTCTTCTTCTATCCACATCTCTGTGCTTCATCTTTCCACTGGCCATCATGTTCGCTTCCACTTCTAGGGCATCAGTAAACATGGCAGCAAGGGTCGCCGATTTTCTCTCTCGCAAAGAGAATGCAAAGTCATTATCAAAGGCTCCGGCATAATACAGTTTAGCAGCTGCAGGGGAGGGCTTTATATCTTCCGGAATAGAGTTATAGGCCTTCATGAACCTACTTGAGAATCCATGTACAGACTCAAAACCCCCTTTCTTGAGACCATTATACTGGGACAAAAGCTGCAAGGGGATTTGTTTGTCATCCCATCTATCCAAAAATGCATTCTGAAAAGCCTGAAAATTCACAATAAAGCCATTGAGGAGATCCTTAAACCACTTCTTTGCTTCCCCAGACAAACTTTGGGCAAACAACCTCATTTTAACATCCGGATAATCTACTTCTTCCAGGTCAATGAAATCTTCAAACTTGGCAACATGTTGTTTGGCGGTTATATCACCTTCCCCATCAAATAAAGAGATTCTCTGAGAGTAGTTCTGAGGGAGGTCATGCAATACAGCAGGGAGACGCAGGGGAGCAAATCTGGCGGCCATTGGTCTAGGTGGATTCACGGGGACAGTGGTACTTTGAATAGGATCAGGAGGGGGTGTCTTAGCTTCAGGGGTTAGCTGCAAGTTCCTCCAGGGGGAATCTGACAGATAGGTCTCTAACCTATGAGGGTCGAACTCAGTGTTTTCAAGGTCAGATTCAGACTTGGTTCTCAGCAGGTTTGGTGCAGCATTAACTTCTCCTTCTAGGCTACTAAGGGAATCTGGTGATGATGATGAGCCAAACAAAGGAGAATCTATCTTTCTTTTATCTTTCCTTCTAAACAACTTTTCTGGGTTTTCAAAACTTTTCAGGATTTCAGTATCAGAGTTACCTCGTGTATGTCTTCTTGAAGCCAGAATGTCGTTCTTAAATTCTGAAAAATTTCACAGTGGAGTCGCCAGGGCAAAGGTACAACCTCCCTTTGTTGTCGAAATTCCTGTTTTCCCACAGAAATCTCTCTTAATCTTTGTCGTTTTCCCGGGGAAGATATGCACTTTCGTCCCCGGCAATGGCGCCAGTTTGTTAGCACTCAGAATGTACCCAGGTTGTAGGAGGCACACCCTGAGGTAACAGCAAAACCGCTTTAGGAAGATATTGGTAATTTCTTCCAGAGAGGGATCTCTCAATATGGACTTCACAGATTTTCAAGATCAAAACAGCAAATAATATTTAAAGATTTAATCACTTGGTTGAAGCAATCACGCATCCATTGGGCAACGGAGTCATATACATTATAACAGATTTCCCAAAATGCATACACAAGATTTTCCAAAGGCAAGATAATCACAGAATCACAGTCATCTCATTTGTCAAGGTGAAATAGAGGAAGATGAAGGAACAATCCATCAATACAGAGCGTCTAAGACGAATTCTATATCAACTTTAGCAGAATAAAGATTTTCTAATACCTGAAACGATGAATAGAGCATAATCACATGAATTCTAAACATCAAACACTAAGTTCCAGATATGAAAGGAAAACAGAATGGAGCGTTACACAGGGAAAATTACGATTGCACAGAAAAGAAAGCACGGACTGCAATAACCATGACACATGAATCTCTGAAAAAAGAACTCTCATGCATTCATTTGGTATTCAAAAAATAAGACAGATATGTTCTCCACAAAAATCACTTGCCGTGATGGGATCCAACCCCCATCTCATAAAAAGATACAAATATATAGATCATATAATAAGTCTGCCCCCAGCAGATGAACAACAGAATGACCGGCATAAATTAGAGTTTGTAACTAATTTCCTACACCACTAGGAAGTTGTTACAACTCCATTCCTAACAAATCATAGAGTATCACATCAACTGAGGAACAAACTTGGCCACACAGCTCCACGCCCCTGCTTCATCAGCTCTTTGGTATATGCCACCTGTCCCCTACTGAGAAAGATTAAGCTTTGTTTTCCCCAGCCGCTCTACAGCCCTCCATTGCTCGACACTTGGGGTGTCGCTTTCCATCATCTCCCGGATGGCTACCTCGAGTTCCATGTAGGCTTCGTAGGACTTTTTCGGCAATCTGGATTTGATGAACGTGAACTTCCGTAGGACCTCGAAGTTTCCTGATAGCACGTCCACAATTGTCTGTCCTGATAAGCTCTTCTCCAAGTCACTAAACTTCGAATGATCCATGCGAGCTCTGACAAGCAGGTTGTTGTAATGTTCTTGCTGGAGCATTCGACCTTTCTCGTTCCAGAAGCATGGCAACCCGTCATTGAACAGCCCCTCAAATTCCCTTTTGAACTTATTTACCTGCACGGCCAATTCCTCTGATTTGTCCTGAACAATTTTCATCAACTGGTGTTTATGAATGATTTTCTTTGCTGACAGGACTATTGAGACCCTGTCCTTTATACCCATGTCATTCAGCTTTTGGTACGTTAATGAATTCAGGAAACTCAAGGTGTTTTGAGCTGTTGTTAGGGGTCTCTTCGCCATATGCTCGTTCACCAATCTCAACCTTTGCTGGGCCGAATCTATCAATCCACATAGATCATCAATGTAATTTAGGTAATGCCAGAACTTGGTGATTTCGATACCTAGGGTGTCGCAAATAATATGTTTCGCCCCCTGGAGGGGGCCCTTCCCAATACATTTCTCTTTCAGCTCCTTGACCTTCTTCTGTAATTGGACCTTGTCTTCTAAGAGCTGTTGCCTGTCTTCGTTTACCTTGGTCAACTCGGCTTTCACCTTTTCTACCTCGGTCGTTAATCCTTTGATTTCTTCGTCCTTCAGACTCACCTGTGACATAGACACCAATAAATCATCCGCAGAAAAATCAACTAGCGGCTTCTGAATATTCACGATAGACAAGTCGTCGCCTGTAGGGGTCTAGCTTATCAACTCATCCATAATCTCCTTTTCTTCAGTTTGCTCCCTTTTCATCATGGAGATCCGGGATAACAATTCCCCCTTTTCGGCGTTCAGCTTATGTTTTTCCTCCTACAGCTCCCCAGCCTTCCCTTTGTATTCCATCATTTCCTGATGGAGTTTGTATTTTTCCTCCTAGAGGGCTAGCAACTAAACTGATTGGACATGTTCTGAGCCAGGGATTTTCAATTTCTTCTTCAAAATCTGCAAGGCATTGTCTTTCTCCTCCAGCAATTTCTTCATGGCCTCGGTATTGTCTGAACTGGCTATGTCTGCTTGTAACTTTTTCACTTGAACGACATTGGCTCTGTTTTCCACTTTCTCGTGCTTCAGCTGGACCTCTATTTTGTCTACCAATGCTTGCAGCTTGCTTATCCTGATCGTGGCCTGCAACAGGTCTGAATAGAGAATGTCGCTGGTTTGTTTGTGCAATTGAATTTTGTCTGGGGTACTAATTTTATCCAGACGGACTTCTACTTCAGACATTTCCTTATCATTTGCAACGACCATCTTGAAAGTATTTTTCTGAACATCCCTAGCAGCGACTAGAGATGTCTTAGAACTGTACAAATTTCTTACTTTTGGGAACAGATTCCTCGTTTCTTCCATGGATTGTTTCTTCTTCTCTAGATAGCTCGCCTTGAGCTCTTCCTTAGATCTGAACGGGGAACCGGATTCTAAACTGTTACTATCATCTTCTGAACTTTTAAAGGAAAACTGACTAACCTGTACTGTCTTCAGGGGAACCAAAGCAGCCTTTTTGGAAACACCGGACACCCCTTTCTCCACGATCTCACTTCCTTTGAACAACCTCGCCTTCTTATAGGGTGTTTGCTCATCTATTTCCATATTCTCTGCTTCGGCCAAACTTCTCTTGGCGGCAACGCTGACACCTTCTGTGATCTGGATCTCTGAATGAGATGCAGGATTGTCCTCTGTTTCAGCATGGGACTCGTCAGCGAATGTGAGCAAATTAGCTATGTCAGATAATCCTTGTACGGCCTGATGTTCAAATGGCTTGTTTCTGTTCGCTTGCTTCCTTAATGATATTACCTGGTAGGGGTCATAATTCACATTCACGTCCTTCACGAAATCCATATCTTCCATCAATTTCTCTATACATGCCAGGGCACCTTTGCTTTTAAAAATGAAAGGGCCGATCTTGACTGGAAATTTAATGTTCAGTGATTTCCTGAAAGCACCGAAGTGCTCCTCCTCTGATAACAGCCTTTGCCTCATGAACTCTAGAGCAAAAATCCGTGGGGTCAAAAAGGATGGCAACCTGTAAGGATGACCAGTAAAGCCATACACTCTCAAAACTGTATAGTATTTATACAAGAACCAATCTCCCACCCGCCCTTCGGGCTATGACTGCATCAAACATTTCATTTCCTCTAAGACTCGGGGCAATTCTTCATCGAACAGCATCTTGTAGATTTCGGACATGATCGAATTGGCGAATTCGATCAGATGGATTTGCTTTGGCAAATCAAAAGAGGAGAGAGTACTTAAGAACTTCAATTCTGTAACATTAGAACATATCAGCACATTAAGCAGGTATGTTTGGAATCTAAAAAACTGGACCTTGGGAAACTCGGTTAACTGGAGGTAGATTGTTTCGACAAGATACTCGTCTAAGTTGAGTACAGGAACTGACTGGGACTCAGGGCTCAAAGAATTTATTTTCAACAGGAAACCAAGGATGACTTCACCTATATGACAATCGTCATCTAGACCTAACACTTGACAAAATAAAGACATCACCAATTGCACTTCAGCTCTGAAAACATGCAGGGGGTAAGGCAAGGACAGACCCTCAAGGGACTGGCCTTCCTTCAGGGTACTTGACAGGAAACGAGAGCGAGCATCACCTTTGCAACTTTTAAAAAACTCGGCAAGGACGGCTTCATTCACATACTCACGACTTACAGGGTAATTTTCGGGAAAACTAAGATTTTCTATAATAACCGAGGCGTCAATTTTACACAGTACCCTCGACGCAGACTGACTCACAATGACTCTCTGGGAAGGAGAATAATTTTCTGCGCACCATTCGGCAAACTCGGGGAAGTGGAGGGTTTGTTCTAAGGAAAAAAAGTATAAAAAGGACTTGCATACATTCAGGACGTCGTTTCCCTGCAGATAATACGACCATAGCCTTTCCTTGCTGTCAGATATACTGCCAGTAGACAGGAAAGGGTCGCAAACACCTCTGTGTCTATCAACCAAGAATTCTTCCCTCTCATCCGGGACCCGACCAGACACAGAGGGTTCGCCCTGTCGATCCATTTTCTAATTTATACTGATAATTGACTGAGAGAGTTACAGGATTGAGGTCCTACCTGGCTCACTGTGAAGGCGTGTGCTCGGAGTGCGCCTTGGTACTTGACAACTGGAAGCGCCCAAATCGACAGGTCCTTTTCGCCGGGTCCTGAGAAATAAAATAATCACAGAAGATGTCAATTTCGCCTTTATAGGACCACCCTGATTTGACACGTGGGAGGCATTTATTTCCGCAACCACTACTTGTCTCTAACCCTCGCGCATATTTCTTTTCCGGGTTCACTTCTGACCGTCGATCTCTTCTGTGTGAATTCCTGGCCCTCAGATCACATGCCACATGTCTTTTCCGCCTGGCACCCTGGTAATAAGCACTGTGTAAGTCTCCATTCCGGGCTCGCTCCAGACCGTCGATGTGACGGACCTTCCACTATTGGCCGTTGGATCGGGTGCCATGCATGAGGGTCCGCTGGGCGATCTGAAGTTATCTTCCTTGCACCTCCGTAGATCTCTTGTCCAGTGCCCATCGTCCGTCGGATCCCGTGGTGCGTACCCCATTCCGCTGGGATATCTGAAGTTATCTGCCGTGCACCTTCTCCGTCCGGACTCGTCTTCCGCCGTAGATCTCTCTCCCGGCGCTTATCAACCGTTGGATCCGCGGCCGCCTACCACATTCCGCTGGGAGATCAGGATTTATCCCCCGTGCATCTTTATCCTCCGGAACCCTTGACGACCGTCGATCTGGCTGACACCGTTCATCCACCATCCGATCAGACAGATGTTAACTGCTTCCACTAACAGCCCTCGGTCTTATTTATCACCCACCTCCTGGTCCCAGAATCAATCTCTACCGTGGATGTGAATCTCCTCCGCCTCTCCACCGTCAGATCGAGGGGAGAATCTGTGATTCCGCCCACCCCCATGCCGTTAACTATCTCGCATGTTCGCACACCGGATCTGGTGTGAGCCGTAGATCACCTCCGATCGATTTCGTAGCCTTTAATGGGTGCAGGTGTTTAAAGGCCCGCGTTTCCCCTATCTTCCCCGCATGTTGTGAAAGGTGGAGGGAGTATCATCCATGGATCGGTTCCTCCCTTCAATCGCAACCTTGGATTTTTAGCTGACCCGGCTGATCTTTAGTCTATCACTCCGACTTTGCATTATACCTTTAGACCAAAGTATTAAAAAACATCATTTTACCTCTCCCTTGGTCTCATATTGTTCTTATTTCGATATAGGTGCTAACAGCTGGCTCCATCTGGGGATGATATCCTCCCTGCGAGGTATCAAAGAACTCGTAGACTAGCTACCTGCTCTTCTACTCTGCACAATGATTCCCAAAAAACCCATTTTTTAGTAATTATTTCATTTTGTATATTTTCAAACAGGAATGGTATGCCTCCCGGACTCTGGGGCCTTCACAGTAAGCTCCAAACACCTTCGGCTTACCCATCTTATTTACTGGCAAAGCAAATATGTACAATCTATAATACAAGTTTTACCTCCCTCCACTAGGATAGGTAATGCTTCAGATATCT
The DNA here is from genome assembly GCA_001517045.1 of Pseudotsuga menziesii. Classification (NCBI taxonomy): domain Eukaryota; kingdom Viridiplantae; phylum Streptophyta; class Pinopsida; order Pinales; family Pinaceae; genus Pseudotsuga; species Pseudotsuga menziesii. Next base: position 48,457 of record LPNX010719963.1, on the reverse strand, counting down.
CCCATTGACAGGGTTGCTCTCAAGAGGAACCCCGTTTGTATACTCCAGCAAGAATGCATTTTGCCCTCTGTAACCAGCGATAACATAAGGCCCCACCCACATGGGATCGAATTTCCCATGCTTATCTTCATTTGGGGCATCCCATTTCAGAACCAGGTCACCCATCTGAAACTGATCCTCTTTAACCCTTCTGTCAAAAGTACTCTTCATTTTTTCTTGGTGTGATTGCACTTTGTCATAAGCCTTATACCTTCGCTCCTCAAGCTCAATGATCTGATTTATCCTTCGCTGTATATGATTCGGTTGTTCCTGCTGGTCCTGGAAGTACCTCATAACCGGAACCCCTAAAGATACAGGAAACACCACCTCGGATCCATACACTAGCTGGAAAGGGGACATGCCAATTGCTCTCTTAGTGCTAATCCTATCAGCCCATAGAGCATATTTCAATTTGGTATGCCATGACCTCTTATTGTCCTCCAACAGCTTCTTGATGATCCTCACTAGAATTTTGTTCGAAGACTCAACCAACCCATTCCCTTGAGGATAATAAGCCGTTGAATGATTAAGACTTATGTGATACTTATGACAGAAATTTATCATCTTTCTGGATTTGAAAGCAGCTGCATTGTCTGTTACTATCCTCTTTGGACACCCGAATCGAGCCAATATATTTTCTTCGAGAAAATCCATGATTACCTGTTCAGTAGCCCTTCTGGTAGGAATGGGCTCTATCCACTTAGTAAAATAGTCTGTAGCTGTCAAAATCCACCTGTGTTGCCCTGACGAATTGGGGTTTATTTCACCGATAAAGTCCAAACCCCATTGCTGAAAATGAGCTTCTACCGTTATTGGTTTCAAAGGGAGAGGCAACACCTTCCTCTTACCATCGAAAACCCGACATTGGTGACATTTACTGGTTTCTTTATACACATCTGAGAATAACGTAGGCCAATAGTAACCAGCTCTCAGGATTTTGTTCGCAGTCACCTTCCATGAATGATGTCTTCCGTAGTCTCCCCTGTGAAACTCTCCCGCTACTTGCTGAGCTTCGTCTTCCAAAAGGTAATTTAGCAAAACTCCTCCGGGATCTTTCCAATAAAGATATTTATTTATGATACAAAATTTAGCAGCTTTTAGTTTCACAGACCTTGCTCTTGACCTACTTAATCCCTCTGGTGCTTGTAAATTTCGGAGGACATACACAATATCAGAATACCATGGAGAGGCTACAAAATCGACCATCACTTCTATATCTGTGTCCAGCTGATTAGATTGGTGAGACAGAAAATTTATCTGCAAGGATTCACAGTTTGAATTTGTTAACATTTTAGCCAGCCCTTGCCCTTTGATCAGCTTCGTGGGCTTTATTTGTAGGTCATATTCCAATAAGGTGGCTATCCATTTGGCTCTCCTGCCTTCTGGATCTGGTTGAGTCAAGATAGCCTTCACTGCAGCGGTTGGTACATGTGCAATTATATGTGAATGCAAGACATACACTCTGAAATCTTTCAATGCCTTAACCAAAGCATATGCTTGCTTCTACATGATGTCGTACTTTAGTTCCCCATCCCTCAGAATTTTACTGAAGAAAGCTATGGGTTGTTCCTGGTTTTCACTATTCTTCTGCAATAATACAGCTGCTATAGCATGTTCCGAAGCATAGGAAAATACTGAAAATTCTTTGGCAAAATCCAGACTTACCAGAACTGGGGCTTCTGAAATTGCTTTCTTGATTCCCCAGAATGACTCTTTGGCTTCCGCACTCCATTTTATTTCATGACCCTTTTTTAACATATTAGTAATACACATCAGAATCTCAGCGAAGCTTGGTATAAATCTCCTCAAGAAATTTACCTGTCCCAAAAATGATTGTACCTCCTTTTTACTCCTGGGCTCTCCCACTTTGAGGATTGCACTCACTCTTTCGGGATCGATCTTTATGCCATCCTTGGATATTATATGGCCTAGCAGCTTTCCCTCCTCTAATGCAAAATTAAATTTCTTAGGATTCAGAGATATACCGTATTTCCTGCATTTCATGAACACTTTCTCCAGGTGATGTAGATGCTCCTTGTCAGATTTAGAATAGACCGTGATGTCATCCATGTAGATCACCACAAAAAATCCAATCTCTCCTGCGAAGGCGATTTCCATAGCTCTCTGGAAGGTGGCTCCTGCATTCATCAGTCCAAAAGGCATCTTAGCATACATAAAAGTGCCCCATGGTGTGGTAAAGGCAGTCTTCTCCTGATCCTCTGGTAGCACTTTTATCTGATTATATCCAGAAAATCCATCTAACATGGAGATCCTTTCAGCTCCCACTACTTGCTGCCGCATGTGGTCCATCTTAGGTAGAGGATAGTTGTCTTTCATGGAGACCTTATTCAAATTGGGGAAATCTATACACAGTCTTATCTCTTCGCTCTTCTTCCTGACCGGGACCAAATTAGCAACCCACTTGGAAAATCTGAGCGTTACAATGATCTTGGCCTCAAATAACTTCTTGATTTCCTTTTCAATGATAGGGAGCAATTTAGGGTTGATCCTCCTGAGCTTTTGTTTAAAAGGCCTCTCTCCAGGCTTTATAGGAATAGTGTGCTGTATGATAGAGGTATCATATTCTTTTAGGTCTTCATAGCTCCAAGCAAACACATCAGTGTACTTTTTCATCAACTTTACATACTCCTCTTTCTCCCTTTCAGGCAGCTTCTTGGATAGTTTGATGATTTTAGGATTTTCTTCGGAGCCAATATTTCTGTCTTCGACTGCATCACCAACAAGTTTTACTTTGGGATTCTTGGCTACATCATTTTGATCAAAAAGCCTTTCTAAAGGGATCAGGCCTCTTGGTATGAAATTTCTCTTCAGCTGGATAATATCCTTACCACCCAGAGTTTTCCTCAATTTCTTAGCGTCATCTTTCCCTTTTTCGTCTTCTTTATCATTTTCATGGGCTTCATCGTTATCATTCTCATTATCACAGTGGGTATTTACAAACTCTCCTGAAAGTTCTAGGAACCTCCTGATCTGCATGTCATCTTCAAACACCTGCCAGTATTTGTAGTTGTCAGGAATAGAAGGTCTGTTCAAAATCTCCACCTGGTATTCCTTTTGACTGGTCATTGGAGTTTCGAATTTCCCAGCGGCTACTGCTAAGGAATCAGCCACCATATTGTCAACCCTGGGAACCACCTGAATTATATACTCTGTAAAGAAGTTGCCAAGCATATCCCATACTTCATTTCTGTAAGCCCTCATGCAAGGATGCTTAGTTTGATAACTCTCATTTACCTGATTTATCACCAATTCGGAATCTTCCAAGATCTTGACCCTCTGAGCCCCCAGACCTTTCAAAGCATGTGACCCTAATAACAGGGCCTCATACTCTGCTACATTATTAGTGCATTCAAAAAGAAATTTGTATGACAAAGCTTTGAAATCATGGATAGGGGAAATGATGTAGACACCAGCCCCAGCACCAATCTTCGCCACAGATCCATCAAAATACATGATCCATTGGCCTTCTTTTTTCTGCTTTGCTTCCAGAGCTTGCTGTTCCAAAACTTCTTCTTCTTTAGTCACCTCGTACTTCTTCTGCTCTTCAGGTTTCTCTTGCAATGCAGCTTCTAAATCATGTGGGGTAGCTTCATTGAAGAAAATAGAGGATCCGAGATCAGTATCTATAGCATATATGTGGTGAACTTCAGGCTTATCTCGACTGCTCACCACATAAGGGGTTCTTTTCTCGCTATACAGCCTTCTGCTCCCATCAGGGACTGGGATGGTAGCGTATGACATGTCCATCTGCAAGCTTCCTTTCAATTTGGAAGTCCAAGATCTTGATAGCAATATCCCAAATTTGGGCGGGATGTCTGCCACCACTACATCCATGACTATGGTCTTAGAAGAGAGTTTGTTCAGGGTTACCACCATGTCCTTAATTAGTCCCAGGCATTTTACCTTCTTGGAATCAAAAGAATACAGATCTTTGTAGGGTCTTGTCACCTCAAATCCCAGACTCTCTACCACTCCTTTGGGCATCAGATTATGTGACGCCCCGGAGTCTAACATAGCATTGTGGACCACCTTGTCATGCACATTTAAACTCATATAGAAAGGAGGGACTTCTTCACCTTCTAAATTTTCAGCTTTTGACCCAAATGATATAGCAGGATTATCATCACTCACATTTAAAATGTCAGACTGCCCTTCACCTTGGTCTTTGACCATTTTTGAAATAGTATCTCTGTATTCAGTGTTTCTCAATAACTCATTAAATGGAACAGAGATCTTCAGTTTAGACAGCTCATTTTGCAGGTTAAAACCAGCACTAATCTTTTCTACCTCAATCGGAGTCGCCTTTTTTATTACTTTGTCCTGCTGTACATCGTTTTCAACTTCTTTATTCACAGAAGTTTCTTTCTGCTGCTCCTTTCCCTTTTCTGCATTCACAAAACTAGAGGAAGGCTGATTTGGGTTTGCTTTCCCTTTATTTATAGGGACATCTCTATTTCTCAGCCTCATTTTCCTCTGGACATCATCCATCGCATGCAGATACCCTCTTTGATATATCTCATTGTCAAATTCTTCATTTACATCTTGCTGAGCAAACATATTATGCTCTTCTTTAGTGAGATATATCTCTGAATCTTGTTCCCCAAACAGGTGGATCTCATTTTCTGGTGGATCTTCTTCATCACCCACATAATTTTCAGGGAAAGGTCGGCAGATGGGCTGTTCTTCTTGGTTTCTTGGATTCCTCTGGTCCCTTGGCCTATTCTAGGGGGGAGCAGGAGGATTGGGCCTTCTGAAATTCGGATTTCTGATCTGGGGCTCCCCTTGCTCTCTATTGAACGGCCTAGTGTCCACAGTCAATTTGTCCATCAGCTTCTCCATAGTTTTCAACATCATCTCAAACTTAATATCAGCCGAAGAAGATGAAGCAGAAAGTCCAATCTCTTCTTTTCTTCTTCTATCCACATCTCTGTGCTTCATCTTTCCACTGGCCATAATGTTCGCTTCCACTTCTAGGGCATCAGTAAACATGGCAGCAAGGGTCGCCGATTTTCTCTCTCGCAAAGAGAATGCAAAGTCATTATCAAAGGCTCCGGCATAATGCAGTTTAGCAGCTGCAGGGGAGGGCTTTATATCTTCCGGAATAGAGTTATAGGCCCTCATGAACCTACTTGAGAATCCATGTACAGACTCAAAACCCCCTTTCTTGAGACCATTATACTGGGAAAAAAGCTACAAGGGGCTTTTTTTGTCATCCCATCTATCCAAAAATGCATTCTGAAAAGCCTGAAAATTCACAATAAAGCCATTGGGGAGATCCTTAAACCACTTCTTTGCTTCCCCAGACAAACTTTGGGCAAACAACCTCATTTTAACATCCAGATAATCTACTTCTTCCAGGTCAATGAAATCTTCAAACTTGGCAACATGTTGTTTGGCGGTTATATCACCTTCCCCATCAAATAAAGAGATTCTCTGAGAGTAGTTCTGAGGGAGGTCATGCAATACAGCAGGGAGACGTAGGGGAGCAAATCTGGCGGCCATTGGTCTAGGTGGATTCACGGGGACATTAGTACTTTGAATAGGATCAGGAGGGGGTGTCTCAGCTTCAGGGGTTAGCTGCAAGTTCCTCCAGGGGGAATCTGACAGATAGGTCTCTAACCTATGAGGGTCGAACTCAGTGTTTTCAAGGTCAGATTCAGACTTGGTTCTCAGCAGGTTTGGTGCAGCATTAACTTCTCCTTCTAGGCTACTAAGGGAATCTGGTGATGATGATGAGCCAAACAAAGGAGAATCTATCTTCCTTTTATCTTTCCTTCTAAACAACTTTTCTGGGTTTTCAAAACTTTTCAGGATTTCAGTATCAGAGTTACCTCGTGTATGTCTTCTTGAAGCCAGAATGTCGTTCTTAAATTCTGAAAAATTTCACAGTGGAGTCGCCAGGGAAAAGGTACAACCTCCCTTTGTTGTCGAAATTCCTGTTTTCCCACAGAAATCTCTCTTAATCTTTGTCGTTTTCCCGGGGCAGATATGCACTTTCGTCCCCGGCAACGGCGCCAGTTTGTTAGCACTCAGAATGTACCCAGGTTGTAGGAGGCACACCCTGAGGTAACAGTAAAACCGCTTTAGGAAGATATTGGTAATTTCTTCCAGAGAGGGATCTCTCAATATGGACTTCACAGATTTTCAAGATCAAAACAACAAATAATATTTAAAGATTTAATCACTTGGTTGAAGCAATCACGCATCCATTGGGCAACGGAGTCATATACATTATAACAGATTTCCCAAAATGCATACACAAGATTTTCCAAAGGCAAGATAATCACAGAATCGCAGTCATCTCATTTGTCAAGGTGAAATAGAGGAAGATGAAGGAACAATCCATCAATACAGAGCATCTAAGACGAATTCTATATCAACTTTAGCAGAATAAATATTTTCTAATACCTGAAATGATGAATAGAGCATAATCACATGAATTCTAAACGTCAAACACTAAGTTCCAGATATGAAAGGAAAACAGAATGGAGCGTTACACAGGGAAAATTACGATTGCACAGAAAAGAAAGCATGGACTGCAATAACCATGACACATGAATCTCTGAAAAAAGAAATCTCATGCATTCATTTGGTATTCAAAAAATAAGACAGATATGTTCTCCACAAAAATCACTTGCCGTGATGGGATCCAACCCCCATCTCATAAAAAGATACAAATATATAGATCAAATAATAAGTCTGCCCCCAGCAGATGAACAACAGAATGACCGGCGTAAATTAGAGTTTGTAACTAATTTCCTACACCACTAGGAAGTTGTTACAACTCCATTCCTAACAGATCATAGAGTATCACATCAACTGAGTAACAAACTTGGCCACACAGCTCCACGCCCCTGCTTCATCAGCTCTTTGGTATATGCCACCTGTCCCCTACTGAGAAAGATTAATCTTTGTTTTCCCCTGCCGCTCTACAGCCCTCCATTGCTCGACACTTGGGGTGTCGCTTTCCATCATCTCCCGGATGGCTACCTCGAGTTCCATGTAGGCTTCGTAGGACTTTTTCGGCAATCTGGCTTTGATGAACGTGAACTTCCGTAGGACCTCGAAGTCTCCTGATAGCACGTCCACAATTGTCTGTCCTGATAAGCTCTTCTCCAAGTCACTGAACTTCGAATGATCCATGTGAGCTCTGACAAGCAGGTTGTTGTAATGTTCTTGCTGGAGCATTCGACCTTTCTCGTTCCAGAAGCATGGCAACCCGTCATTGAACAGCCCCTCAAATTCCCTTTTGAACTTATTTACTTGCACGGCCAATTCCTCTGATTTGTCCTGAACAATTTTCATCAACTGGTGTTTATGAATGATTTTCTTTGCTGACAGGACTATTGAGACCCTCTCCTTTATACCCATGTCATTCAGCTTTTGGTACGTTAATGAATTCAGGAAACTCAAGGTGTTTTGAGTTGTTGTTAGGGGTCTCTTCGCCATATGCTCGTTCACCAATCTCAACCTTTGCTGGGACGAATCTATCAATCCACATAGATCATCAATGTAATTTAGGTAATGCCGGAACTTGGTGATTTCGATACCTAGGGTGTCCCAAATAATATGTTTCGCCCCCTGGAGGGGGCCCTTCCCAATACATTTCTCTTTCAGCTCCTTGACCTTCTTCTGTAATTGGACCTTGTCTTCTAAGAGCTGTTGCCTGTCTTCGTTTACCTTGGTCAACTCGGCTTTCACCTTTTCTACCTCGGTCATTAATCCTTTGATTTCTTCGTCCTTCAGACTCACCTGTGACATAGACACCAATAAATCATCCGCAGAAAAATAAACTAGCGGCTTCTGAATATTCACGATAGACAAGTCGTCGCCTGTAGGGGTCTAGCTTATCAGCTCATCCATAATCTCCTTTTCTTTAGTTTGCTCCCTTTTCATCATGGAGATCTGGGATAACAATTCCCCCTTTTCGGCGTTCAGCTTATGTTTTTCCTCCTGCAGCTCCCCAGCCTTCCCTTTGTATTCCATCATTTCGTGATGGAGTTTGTATTTTTCCTCCTGGAGGGCTAGGAACTCAACTGATTGGACATGTTCTGAGCCAGGCATTTTCAATTTCTTCTTCAAAATCTGCAAGGCATTGTCTTTCTCCTCTAGCAATTTCTTCATGGCCTCGGTATTGTCTGAACTGGCTATGTCTGCTTGTAACTTTTTCACTTGAACGACATTGGCTCTGTTTTCCACTTTCTTGTGCTTCAGCTGGACCTCCAGTTTGTCTACCAACGCTTGCAGCTTGCTTATCCTGATCGTGGCCTGCAACAGGTCTGAATAGAGAATGTCGCTGGTTTGTTTGTGCAATTGAATTTTGTCCGGGGTACTAATTTTATCCAGACGGACTTCTACTTCAGACATTTCCTTATCATTTGCAACGACCATCTTGAAAGTATTTTTCTGAACATCCCTAGCAGCGACCAGAGATGTCTTAGAACTGTACAAATTTCTTACTTTTGGGAACAGATTCCTCGTTTCTTCCATGGATTGTTTCTTCTTCTCTAGATAGCTCGCCTTGAGCTCTTCCTTAGATCTGAACGGGGAACCGGATTCTAAACTGTTACTATCATCTTCTGAACTTTTAAAGGAAAACTGACTAACCTGTACTGTCTTCAGGGGAACCAAAGAAGCCTTTTTGGAAACTCTGGACACCCCTTTCTCCACGATCTCACTTCCTTTGAACAGCCTCGCCTTCTTATGGGGTGTTTGCTCATCTATTTCCATATTCTCTGCTTCGGCCAAACTTCTCTTGGCGGCAACGCTGACACCTTCTATGATCTGGATCTCTGAATGAGATGCAGGATTGTCCTTTGTTTCAGCATGGGACTCGTCAGCGAATGTGAGCAAATTAGCTATCTCAGATAATCCTTGTACAGCCTGATGTTCAAACGGCTTGTTTCTGTTCGCTTGCTTCCTTAATGATATTACCTGGTAGGGGTCATAATTCACATTCATGTCCTTCACGAAATCCATATCTTCCATCAATTTCTCTATACATGCCATGGCACCTTTGCTTTTAAAAATGAAAGGGCCGATCTTGACTAGAAATTTAATGTTCAGTGATTTCCTGAAAGCACCGAAGTGCTCCTCCTCTGATAACAGCCTTTTCCTCATGAACTCTAGAGAAAAAATCCGTGGGGTCAAAAAGGATGGCAACCTGTAAGGCTGACCAGTAAAGCCATACACTCTCAAAACTGTATAGTCTTTATACAAGAACCAATCTCCCACCCGCCCTTCGGGCTATGACTGCATCAAACATTTCATTTCCTCTAAGACTCGGGGCAATTCTTCATCGAACAACATCTTGTAGATTTCGGACATGATCAAATTGGCGAATTCGATCAGATGGATTTGCTTTGGCAAATCAGAAGAGGAGAGAGTACTTAAGAACTTCAATTCTATAACATTAGAACATATCAGCACATTAAGCAGGTATGTTTGGAATCTAAAAAACTGGACCTTGGGAAACTCGGTTAACTGGAGGTGGATTTTTTCGGCAAGATACTCGTCTAAGTTGAGTACAGGAACTGACTGGGACTCAGGGCTCAAAGAATTTATTTTCAACAGGAAACCAAGGATGACTTCACCTATATGACAATCGTCATCTAGACCTAACACTTGACAAACTAAAGACATCACCAATTGCACTTCAGCTCTGAAAACATGCAGGGGGTAAGGCAAGGACAGGCCCTCAAGGGACTGGCCTTCCTTCAGGGTACTTGACAGGAAACGAGAGCGAGCATCACCTTTGCAACTTTTAAAAAACTCGGCAAGGAAGGCTTCATTCACATACTCACGACTTACAGGGTAATTCTCGGGCAAACTAAGATTTTCTCTAATAACCAAGGCGTCAATTTTACACAGTACCCTCGACGCAGACTGACTCACAATGACTCTCTGGGAAGGAGAATAATTTTCTGCGCACCATTCGGCAAACTCGGGGAAGTGGAGGGTTTGTTCTAAGGCAAAAAAGTATAAAAAGGACTTGCATACATTTAGGACGTCGTTTCCCTGCAGATAATATGACCATAGCCTTTCCTTGCTGTCAGATATACTGCTAGTAGACAGGAAAGGGTCGCAAACACCTCTGTGTCTATCAACCAAGAATTCTTCCCTCTCATCCGGGACCTGACCAGACACAGAGGGTTCGCCCTGTTGATCCATTTTCTAATTTATACTGATAACTGACTGAGAGAGTTACAGGATTGAGGTCCTACCTGGCTCACTGTGAAGGCGTGTGCTCGGAGTGCGCCTTGGTACTTGACAACTAGAAGCGCCCAAATCGACAGGTCCTTTTCGCCGGGTCCCGAGAAATAAAATAATCACAGAAGATGTCAATTTTGCCTTTATAGGACCACCCTGATTTGACACGTGGGAGGCATTTATTTCCGCAACCACTACTTGTCTCTAACCCTCGCGCATCTTTCTTTTCCGGGTTCACTTCTGACCGTCGATCTCTTCTGTGTGAATTCCTGGCCCTCGGATCACATGCCACATGTCTTTTTCGCCTGGAACCCTGGTAATAAGCACCGTGTAAGTCTCCATTCCGGGCTTGCTCCAGACCGTCGATGTGACGGACCTTCCACTATTGGCCGTTGGATCGGGTGCCATGTATGCGGGTCCGCTGGGCGATCTGAAGTTATCTTCCTCGCACCTCCGTGCCCCGGAATAGCTCTCCACCGTAGATCTCTTGTCCAGCACCCATCGTCCGTCGGATCCCGTGGTGCGTACCCCATTCCGCTGGGATATCTGAAGTTATCTGCCGTGCACCTTCTCCCTCCGGACTCGTCTTCCGTCGTAGATCTCTCTCCCGACGCTTATCAACCGTTGGATCCGCGGCCGCCTACCACATTCCGCTGGGAGATCAGAATTTATCCCCCGCGCATCTTTATCCTCCGGAACCCTTAACGACCGTCGATCTGGCTGACACCGTTCATCCACCGTCCGATCAGACAGATGTTAACTGCTTCCGCTGACAGCCCTCGGTCTTATTTATCGCCCACCTCCTGGTCCCGGAATCAATCTCTACCGTGGATGTGAATCTCCTCCGCCTCTCCACCGTCGGATCGAGGGGAGAATCTGTGATTCCGCCCACCCCCATGCCATTAACTATCTCGCATGTTCGCACACCGGATCTGGTGTGAGCTGTAGATCACCTCCGATCGATTTCGTAGCCTTTAATGGGTGCAGGCGTTTAAAGGCCCGCGTTTCCCCTATCTTCCCCGCATGTTGTGAAAGGTGGAGGGAGTATCAGCCATGGATCGGTTCCTCCCTTCAATCGCAACCTTGGATTTTTAGCTGACCCGGCTGATCTTTAGTCTATCACTCCGACTTTGCATTATACCTTTAGACCAAAGTATTAAAAAACATCATTTTACCTCTCCCTTGGTCTCATATTGTTCTTATTTCGATATAGGTGCTAACAACCCCCATGGCATACTTTTGATGGACACCGCTACCTCAAAAGCAAGAAATACCTGAAAAACATGATGATGATGTCATCATCACATTTTTTTAGGTATTTCTTGTTTTTGGGGTAGCGGTGTCCGTCAAAAGTATGCCGTGGGGGTACTCGTTCATCATCACGTTTTTCAGGTATTTCTTGTTTTTTGGGGTAGCGGGGTCTATCAAACGTATTCCATGGGGGTACTCATTGGATACAGAATCAAATTCTGCATCCAACGAGCTCTCCCGATCGAAATTTGAGTAAAAACACAGGGAGATATGTCGAAAATACGAACACAAAAAGTAGTTTTTTTCTTTCTTCCTCCAAAATTAATCAATATTATTTTATTATTTTAACTATTATTTTATTATTTTCCTTAGGAGGCCCATTTTAGACCCCAAAATTCCTCTAATGTTTATTTACTCACGTTGACTGATGTGGGATTCCTAAGGCCCACCTTTCAACAAGTCTTGACCCATCGACCTCAACACATTATCTGGGATAGAGACTAGATTCCATTTTTAGTACCTTCAGGCTTGCATGCCTTAATGGAAATTTCTCTCGCTAACAATCATGGGAATATATCAATGTCCCTTGATCATTGGATCTTGCAAGTGGCTCAACATCAGCTCATCTATTCGCACTTCATAAGATATACTTCAGTACCTTGCCACTCATTGACACCAATGGTGAGATTTTCTTGCATTGGTTAACAACTTTCATCAATGGTTGGTAATCCAATGATTTATTTTCATGCTTGACCTCAACACATTTATTTGCATGACTAGAACTGTACCCTCGGGTTTTGTAGCAAGTGAAGACTATATATATTTTTCATGACTCCATCAACAGTTTGCAGCAACATACTTCCAACCATATGAGAGTGTCACAGTTCCACTATTAAATTTTGTTTCATACAACCAAGCAGTTCATATTCTTTCACTTCACAGTCCATGATCCAACAGCAACATCAACCACATTCCTATTTGCATAGTTCATCAATGTTTTAGGTAAGTGGAGGTATGTTATTTTCTAATCGTTAATCATGTAATTCCTTAAATGCTAGAAATCAATGAATTCAAAAAATTCCCTCACCATGTTACATTTCCTTACTCATTTTCATAAATATAAAACCTCTTCAGTTAGGGGGGGAGATCAAGTATATATTCATTACCATTTTATTCCATTTTACACATGCCATCATCTCATTTACCATTGACTAACATGTATCTTCCAAACTACACTTTGTTACAATTTGATTCCAAATATTGATCTATTCTTGGCATGATTCATGACATGCAGCAAAGGATTTCTAATGTACATTGATGTATTATCAATTCCAGTGTATGCATACTTTCAAATCTTATGTATTGCAGCAAGCAAACGAGTAAAATAAATGAATGTTGTTAACACAAGAACCAACATTTGTCATATTCATGTTTGTCACACAAGAACCAACCATAAGTCAAATCAGCTGCTACTTATGTATCTCGCATCATGGAATAATTTATTGTTAAACACATCATCATGCAAATCCAAATCTAAGAACCCCAAAAAGTATATGCACAGTTGCATGAGGACATGCAACAATTACAGTTGGGGGGAGATCTTTTCAAGAATAGTGATATGCAATACAATTTAGGCTAAAACCCTAATCTATGTGCATATAAAGCAACTATATGTTCTTTTTATTTTTAGGAAGGTTTGAAAAGGTAAACAAGGCAACAACTTTGGCATCAAGATGCTAAACAATAAAATTGAAACAAAATAGGGTCAAGAAGTCCCAAGGATCAATCTAAACCTGCAAACACAGGCTACTCAGCACCTTGTCCAACAAGGTCAAGCCAAAGAAGGAGGTGGGGGGGAGGCAACAAAACAAGTTCAAATAATTGGAAATGGATTAAAACATAGATAAAGAGAACCTAAAAGATATCACACTCACTCCCTAGATTCAAGCACATGCAAAGGCCCGTAAAAGACTTCCCAAGCATCCCTCAGGCAGCCAAAAAAACCATAAAAAAGGTGAAAAACATTGTTTCAGGGGAATTCATGAATTGCTCTACTTCTAGGTCATGAATGTATCATAGGTTTATAGTGTACAAGGTCGAAAATGAATCTTAAATTCATGATTGTTGAGTCTGCAGCATGCGAATGGGTGGGAAAGAGCCCGAAAAAGGCCAAAAGATGCCCTAGGAGGTCAGGGGAGGTGATATAGTGGACTCAAAAGGTGTTTGTAAGTTGTAATAAGGACTTGAAACCTTAAAAAACACTGGAGAAAAGACATAGAAACCCCAATAGACAAATCTATCCCAAGCGGAGTCACCAGTTTTGTTGTAGAGGAAAGTGTTCCTATGGTTGGGGGTTAAGAGGCCATCAACATAATAGGGTTGAAAGATACATGCATACATTTCTGTAAGTATATATAAACAAGATTCATAGATAAGAATGGTTCATACCTTAATCCAAGAAGGTTGATCCAAGCTTCCTTTCAATCCTCCTCTTTCTCCTCTTTCTCCGAGAGACCTATGAAACAAAATTAACCTTCCTTAAACAAATTTGACTATATGAAAGGAGATCATATTTAATGAAACGCTAAATCCTAATATGATAAGAATCATCATATAATCACAAACATAGATTAATTACACATGAACAAGGGTTTGGAAAGAGGAAGAGCATCACATATTTATTAATCATGAAAGAAGTACACATGTTACCTTCTCTTCAAGCTAGGCACTTCTCGAAACCTTGATATGGTTCTATTGCTTCTCTTCTCCAAGGAAATCAGCCTCCAAGATCTGTAATACAAGGATATAAATATAGGGAAAAGGTAGGGGAATGAGAGTCCTAATTCCTCCATCATAACAATGGAAATGTTCCAAGTCCCCCTCAATGACCTTTCTCCCTCTCTTATATAGTATTTGGAAGAGTAGGGGTCGAATAGGAGTTAGTTACAACTTCCAAGTTCCCCAAAACCTCCCAAACTACCTCGAATTCTATATTTTTAAATTTTAATTATTTTTTACCACTATAGGAGGTAACTGCAGGTAGCATAAAGGAAAAGTCGTGAATACAAATGTATAACCGTGGGTAGCATGAAGAAAAATTCGTGGTTAGGTAAAATAAACTCATTTTTAGGGTACTTATGGGAATTTTCATGCTTTGGGGTCTTCTGTAAAGTTGTTCCTGACTCAGATAGGTTTGAAAAGGTATAGAGAAGAGGTCAAACGGAGTTATAGAAATTGATATATGGCTCCTTAAATATAGGTGTTTTTCATTGACTTGTCGTCATGGAAGTGTCGACATGCAACGAAATCATGGGAAAGTGGTCATAGGCAAAAATGTGCCATTTTGGGCTATAACACGGTGCCCTCCAGCCGATGCTGATTTTAAATCCATAAAGTATGCCCCCCACTTAGTGAAGGGACCTATGGTGATAATAGGGTGTAACATGGTTGTATGTGAGCACATATTCTGTGCAAACACCTAGCAAGGGTGGCATTGCTTAACTGCATCCGCACAATCTTTAATGATCGACTGACAATAGCAACCCGCTCTAAGTATTTTTTGGATTGTAGCAAGACCATATAAATTACCACCACACACCCCACCATGGAAATCATTCAGCACCATCTGATCCTCGTCACGATTCAAACATCGATGTAAAATGGAATCCACCCCATGGCAATACAATCTACCACTGATAATGAGGTAATTCTTAGCAACGTGTCATAATCGTCGACGTTCGTCCCGTGAGAGGTGAGGAGGAACCTTCAAAGTCTGTAAATATATGATGATGTCACCATACCAAGGATTTGCAGTCGATATGAGGAAGATATGTTCATCCACAAAGGAATCTTCATGAATTTCATCTTCATCCAAACTAGGAAGATCTAACATAAACTCCGTAAAAACTAGCGATTTCTTCGATTTTAGTAAAACAAATTTGAGATAGAATTCTTTCAAGAAAACAATCCACTTATTATACTTCCCCCTATCAATCTTCTGGTTAGGATGAACTTTAAATGGATTGATGTGAGCCACAACAATAGTTTGGTGAAGGAGTACGTATTGTCTCAAGTGTTGAACCACATGAATGGTCGCTAAGGCTAGCTTCTCAATGTGACTATATTGAAGTTCGACATCAATAAAGTTTCAACTAAGATAGTAGAAAACGTACTCTTGGAGCTCATCATCCTCTTGAACCAAAACCATCCTAATCGTCTCTTGAGACACGACCACATATAATATGAAGTCACAGCTATAGTCAAGTGGACTAAGCATGGGGGTCGATGCCAAGGATAATCCAGGGATGATATTAAGGAACCATACTTATTTAAAAGTGTATAAATGTTGGTGAATATTACCAATTCTTAAAACACCAACTATAAAATGATTGGCGATATTTTTCAAAAATATTTTAATTTCCAAGGATTTTATATCGTTTATATAATAATTTAGTGATTTTTAGGGTGAAAAAATTTTACCCCATCAAAATTGGGCATAACAAGGCTTCAAAAAATGCAAAATGGCGAACTTTTTTGGGAGAAAAACATGGAAAAATAGGCCACTGGGCCAAACTTCCCCCCTAAAATTATCCCTGCAAGGATTTCTTAAGAGCATCAAAGGACTCTTGGGCTCGCTCATCTCATATGAATGAAGTATCCTTCTTCAAAAGGCGCATAAACCCTTTTTCAAATTGGCAAAGTTGATGAATATCCATAAGAAGTTAGTCATCCCTTGGACACTCTAAAGGTGCCGAATCATGCATGAGGGAGACAATCGAAGTATTGCCTTAGTATTAAGAGGATCAACCCTAATTCCCTCCTTAGAAATGATAAATCCCAACAACTGGCCCACTTTCACGCAAAAGATGCGCTTTTGAGGATTCAACCGGATTTCATAACGACAACATCTTTCGAAAACTAGGTGCAAATTATCTGGATGATCCACTTTCAAATAAGAGTGAGTAGCTAAATCATCCGGATAGACTTCAATAATACACTTGAGGTTGTGAAAAATGAAGTTCATCGCCTGCTGAAATGTAGCTCCGACATTTTAAAGGCCAAAAGGCATTTTTCGGTATGCAAAAGTACCCCAAGGACAAATGAAAGTTGTTTATGTTGCTCCTCAAGCTTAATTTGTATCTGGTTGTACCCTGAAAAACCATCCATGAATGAAAACACTTCTCTTCCCGCACACTCATCCAAGATCTGATCTATGAATGGTGTGGGGAAGTTATCTTTAGGATAGGCCTTATTCAGATCTCTAAACTTAGTGCACACCTGGATAGTTCCATGCTTCTTATCTATTGAAACAGGGTTGAATACCCATTCAGTCAAGGGAACCTGATAGATAAAGCCAGATTTGAGTAGCTTCACTATCTCATCCTTTATGGTGGGTGCCATGCGAGAATTCATTGTGTGTAAATGATGTCGAATAGGCTTATAATTAGGATAAGTTTTAATCTCATGCTCAACAATATGAGGGTTTATTCTTTGCATTTCCTCATATGACCAAGCAAAAACATCACAAAATCCCTTAAAAATCTTGGTGTATGCCTCAACCTTGTTGGGAGAACAATCTACACCGATATAAATGTTCTCAATCTTTTCAGGAGTCTGAAAAATGTCAATAGGGATTGTAGGTGACAAGTTCTCCAGGTTCCCTTCGGTATATATACCATGAGTACCTAACAGGACCACAGAATGACTAACATTCTCTCTAAGGGTTTACCTAAAGTCATCACTCTCAATCTGTTCTAGCTCTAGGAGGAATTAATAAGGATGGTGGAAGTCCTCCTAAGGTCGTTCAAGACCATTCATGGCTTCTAGAATTGCTTCATCTAAAGGAAAAATATCATTGAAGCAGTCATGCGAGCGTGACAACGTAACCACACCAGCAAGTAGTGCAAAGAGATACTCCTCCTTCATCCGCAAAGAGGAAGGACCAGGGGCTACAACGGGATCAAGAACAACTTGATACGCAGCTTCTGCTATAGAAAACAACATCTCCGTCTTGGCAGGTCTAGGATCTTCATTCGAAGTGCTCTAAGAAGGGAGATTCTGAGGGTCATCCAGTGCTCGGAGAAGGGGGAGTCCAAGGGTCATCCAAATACATAGTGCGAAATGGGGTTGAACTCAACGATGACGATTCACTACCAAGAGTGGAACCTATAGCAAGGATTGGTGTAGAAATATTAAAGGATCCCATCAATGAAGGACACATTCCTACACCAAAATTATCAGTTACCAACTAAGAATTATCAATAACTGGGATTGTGGATCTCGATGATGCTTTCATACTAGAATTATTGAATGACCTCTGCTCGATCCTGACAATTCGATGTTAAAAATGGAAGCAAATAACACAGAAGATGGAAGACACAGTGCCTTCATATTGTAAATCTAGTTACGGTCTAGTAAAAGGTTATAGTCAAGGGGTGCATCAACCACCTCAACCTCGATCGAAATGTTCTTCCCTCTCAACTGGACTTCAAGAGAAGGAAGTATACCATGCGACTGAAAAGATCATCCATCAAATGCAGTCAACATGGTTCTAGGTTTTGAAAAAGTGGGTGAACCAAGGCCTTTTGAATAGGCTAGAGACATCACATAAGCCGCATATTAATCATCAATTACTATGCATTTGATCATGTCCTTCATGCACTCCACATGGACTAAGAAATCCACATGATAAGGAAAGAAAGGCTAGAGCTCATGGGTTTCAAATATAATCACTGTGGAAGGATTGGAATCAACCATCCCAAGGGCAGTTAACAAAGCTTTCCTCTTCGAAGGGCAAGTCTAAAGGACTTCCAAAGTGGACATCGCACAAGGAGTCTGACCCAAATCCTTGAGAATAGAATAGTGTTGGGTAACTCAAGCATAAGGATAGTGCCCCAAGTAGTTTAGCCTATCCTCTAGGAATGCGAGTTATAAATTTAGGCTTGTCAATATGCAAAGGAACCTCGGGAGGTGTAGGCTCTTTAGCCAAGTTGGATTTTGGCGAACCATAATCTTTCGCACGCGTCACAACATTAATGGCATAAATCATGGTGATACACCCATGGCCACCTTCAGGATTTGGTGGGTTTTGATTCCCACCAGAAGTGTTTTCGGCATCCATGTTCCTTGAAGCCATATGTTGGTTATGCAATAAAGGTTTCATTAACAAAACTGGGATTTGTGCAATGAAATTCGAGGCCTCATCGATACGGGGGCACAAGTATGTTAGATGGTCTCCCCCACACAACTTTCAAGGGAACTTACCTTTCAAGGGTCTTCCGATCAGGATTTTATATAATGTAAACAAGTCATGTCAAGTCAATGTGGGTAACCCTCCTATTGTTCAAGGGTTAAAGTCCCCGCAGTTCTAGGGCCCTAGGGTTGTTAGACTCACCTAGTGAAGTCGGCCCTAGTGAGTCATTGTCAAGTTGGGAATTAGTATAAATAGAGAGTGAGTATCTTTATTTATCACAACTCACTCACACTCAGTTGTAGCTCATAGATGAGGGAGAAGAAGTTGTTGGGGCTAGAAAGAAAGAGGCTACTGCTGTCGGGAGATTGTCTTACTATTTTAGGGTTTTACTTTTCGTGCTGATTCTATCTCTGAGGAAGTTGCGGGGTTTTCTCCATTTATGGTTTCCCCGAGGAAAAACATTGTGTTCATTGTCTCTTGTGTTTGATTGTTGTGCTTGTTATTCTCTTAGTTAAATATCCTAATATAATGCTAGCTTAAATGTTAAAAATCTAACATGGTATCAGAGCTAACCTGAGAAGAAGAAACTATGCAGCTGTGAGAACTAGGGCTTCCTACTTTTTGGATCTCTCTCCACAGATTTTCAGCAAAAGAAGGGTGGGCTAACTCTCCTCCCTAGGGTGCATCTTTCTATTGAAGTAGAATCTGATTCTAAGCTTTTTCAGTTTTGGACCCGACACTGCTGTCGAAATTTTTTTAGTGAGCCTAGGCCTGGATTGATCTCCTCCTCAAAATCGAAGTTTAGAGATCAAGATCAAAGCATTTGGTTGGATAGAACTCTAGGAAATTCAAACCCTAATTTTCTCCTGAACCAACACTGCAGAAATTCAGCTCCAAATCCATATCCTACATCTTGACCTGGTTAGATCTAAATCTTTTTTATTTCCATTTGAGGTTCTTAGTTAAGATGTCTCATCATACCAATATTGATGAAAAGCTTGAGGGAGTTGATAACTTCCGATCCTGGAAGTATAGGATCTCCCTAGTCCTGGAAGAAAATGAGTTGGACTCCTACATCAATGAGGAGGTTCGAGTTCCAGAAGATGATGAGGTTAAGGCCTTACATAAGAAGAAGTTGGTTATGGCTAAGAGGATTATTACTGATTCAATCAAGGATCACCTCATACCACAGGTGTCCTCCCTCAAGACACCTAAATCTATGTTTGATGCCCTAACCAAACTGTTTGAAGGGAAGAACATAAACTGGAAGATGACTCTAAGGAACCAGTTGAAGAATGTAAAGATCCAGAATGAGGAGACCATCCAGTGATACTTCACAAGGGTCTCCTAGATCAAAGAACAACTTGAAGCAGTAGATGAAGAAATGGAGAATGTAGAAATTGTGATGACAACGTTGAATGGTCTCCCTAGGTCATGGGATTCTTTCATCCAAGGAATCTATGCTAGGAATAAGCTAATCAAGTTCAGTAGACTGTGGGAATAATGTTCACAAGAATAAGCTCAAATAGTATCTTGAGAAGAAAAGATGGGAAGTGAAGATCAAGCTCTTATAGTACACTCCAAGAAAGGCAGAAGGGAAAATCATCATCACCAAGGTAAGAATTCTCATCAGAAAGACATTAAAGGAAATTTGAGGTCTAAAATGGGCCTCCTAAGGAAAATATAAAAATAATAGTTAAAATAATAAAATAATAGTTATTAATTTTGGAGGAAGAATGAAAAAAACTTATTTGTTTGTTCGTATTTTCAACATATCTCCCTGTGTTTTTACTCAAATTATGAGCGAGAGAGCTCATGGGATGTAGAATTTAATTCTGCATCCAACAAGTACCCACACTGTATACTTTTGACAGACCCCTCTACCCCCAAAATAAGAAATACCTGAAAAATGTGATGATGTCATTATCACAGTTTTTCAGGT
The DNA here is from genome assembly GCA_001517045.1 of Pseudotsuga menziesii. Classification (NCBI taxonomy): domain Eukaryota; kingdom Viridiplantae; phylum Streptophyta; class Pinopsida; order Pinales; family Pinaceae; genus Pseudotsuga; species Pseudotsuga menziesii. Next base: position 27,803 of record LPNX010719963.1, on the reverse strand, counting down.
ATTTCTTATTTTTGGGGTAGCAGGGCCTATCAAAAGTATGCAGTGTGAGTACTCGTTGGATGTGGAATCAAATTCCACATCCAACAAGCTCTCCCGGTTGAAATTTGAGTAAAAACACAGGGAGATATGTCAAAAATACGAAGAAAAAAAAAGTAGTTTTCTTTTAGGACAAATATGTCAATTCAACCATTATGGTTTACTGATTTTATTGAAATTATATTGGTTCTTGAATTCCAACTCACAAAATTTATTGTTGGCATGTTTTCTTATAAGGCCCATTTTACACCCCAAATTTCCTCTAATGTAATTTTGTAAAAAGGGATCCATCCAAACATAGATGTTATACATGTGATGAAAGAGGACACTTTGCTAGAAATTGTCCCATGAATAAGAGTGGATCCAAGAAGAAGAAGAACTCCAAAAGAAGACATCATGCTCACATTGCAGAGGATGATGATCCTCCCAGGAAGAAAGTAAAATAAGAAAGTGAAGACTCTTCAAGTGATGAAGAATATGTTCTAATCTCCACTCTCATAGGAACTGTCACTCATGGAAGCAAAGATTGGCTTATTGACAGTGGGGATTCCAAACACATGACAGGATTTAAGGAATCTTTTGAGAAACTATCCGAACATAATTCACCCATAAGTTGAAACTTGAGGATGACTACCAATATCCCATAAAAGGTAGTGGTGAATCCTCCTACAAGCTAGAATCTGGAAAGTCTATGAAAATGAAGGATGTCTTGTTTGTACCAGGACTAAAGAAGAATCCTCTCTCCATATCGGCCCTAGATGCAAAAGGCATGAGGGTTGCATTTGTAGATGGCCAAGAGGAAAGACTATTGACGATGCAATAGTAATTGGAGAACAAGAAGGAGGATTATACAAATTAAAGCGATAGCCAGAACAAGCTTTGGTCCATGACATAGTAGAGCCAGATGAACTTTGGCATAGAAGGCTTGCACATGTGCACTACAGAGCACTACCACTTGCAAGCAAATTTGTTGAAGGTCTTCTAGAAATTCAAGCAAAACATGAAGGATTCTACAAAGGATGTGTGAAAGGAAAGAACACAAAGAAGACATTTCCAAGTAGCGAAAGAAAAGAAAAAGGAATCTTGGAAATCATTCACTCCAATGTATGCGGTCCAATGTCATCTAGTTCTTTAAGAGGGTATGTATACTATGTTTCTTTTATTCATGATTTTTCTAGGAATACATGGATATACTTTATGAAGAACAAAGATGAAGTTTTCAGCAAGTTTAAGGAATTCAAAGCCTTGATCGAGAACCACACAGAAAAGAAGATCAAGACCTTTCGATCAAATAATGGAGGAGAATTCCCATCGAATTAATTCAAAGAGTTATGCAAAGATTCAGGGATTAAGAGGGATTTATCCACTCCATATAATCCACAATAGAATGGGGTTGAAAAAAGAAAGAATATAACTATCATGAAAGCTGTAAGAGCAATGCTTCATGATCAAGATCTTCCCATGCATCTATGGGTAGAAGTTGCCAGAACAACGGTGTATGTACAGAACTGTACTCCACATAGAGTACTTGAGAACAAGACACCTGAAGAAGTATTTTCTGGCAAGAAACTAGAAGTTAGCCATATCATAATATTTGGCTGTCCAGTGTACATACACATTCTGAAAGAAAAGAGGACAAAGTTATATCCTTCAGGAAAGAAGGGTATATTTGTGGGATACTCTGAAAGCTCGAAGGATTACAGAATATACTTCCTAGGATTCAAGAAGATCAACATCAGTAGGGATGTAACATTTAACGAAGACTCAACTTACAACAAATCCAAAAAGAGACCTGTTGAACATCCTGAAGAATCAGAAGCACCTAAAATTCATGACACAACCATGAACGAAGAAACTTAAGAAGAAGATCGAGAATTTGAAGAACCTCGAGAACCTGTAGATCCACCTCAGGAGAAGAATCCTCACAAGAGGAAACCTGCTTGTGTATGAGAAGCTATCCAAGGTGTGGAAAGATATGGGGCTCCAGAAGAGAATCACAGAGAAAGAAAGAGGACCAGGTCCTGCTCCAAGTATGTAGCTTTACTATGTGAATTTATCAATAAAGAACCTTCCAACTATGAAGAAGTGATAGAAAGGAAAGAATGGAAGGATGTTATGATCGAATAGTATCAATTGATCATGAAGAATGATGTTTGGGATGTTGTCCCAAGACCAAAAGGGAAGTCGGTTGTAACTTCCAAATGGATCCACAAGATCAAGCATGTTGCAGATGGCAGCATAGAGAAATATAAAGCAATATTTGTGGCTCGTGGCTTCTCATAGAAAGAAGGAATAGATTATGAAGAAACCTTTGCAGCTGTATCTAGATACACTTGTTACAGAGAGAAATTCCTATGGCTTGGGGTACCACAACAGACAGCTTGACTCCAGAAATCAATCCTTTCCAATATGCAATAGAAAGTAAATGTCTAACACTAAAGGATCAGACCTCATACCTTATTCTAGACGGTTGAAGTAGATCCCCGTTGAGCTTTCCAACTTCAGCTTGAATTGATAAATTACTTCCTCAACATCAAGTAAACAATACAAGCATACTATATATGATGGTGTTAGATCTATTCTAGCATATATAATCAACAATGTATAAGCATTTGAAAACATTCCATGGATAAAATATTCATTCTAACACACATTATTGGACAGGAAAAAATATTTCTATTAATATAAATCAGAGATTACAATAGATACAACCTTTGACGGCATGTCTACGAACTAGAGAAACTGAATCTCCCACTTGGGCCCCCACCACCTCAATCCTCCATCTCTCAATAGCAAGCTCACAAGCAAAAGGCAAGCTTGGGAAGAACACAAAAGTGCTCCAAGGGACAAAGAGATGCAGACTCAAGCATACGTTCCGACAACAATGGACTATAGTTTCTTTGCTCTTAATTCTCTCATATGCCTTCAATGTATCATAGATTTCCTTATATAACTTTTCAAAGGGGTAATGAAAGGTCGAATCCGAGCGATCTCAAGGCATAGGGAAGGCTAGGAGTCAACTAAGTCGAGTCCATATCAAGGAAAACTCCAAAAGGATTTGGATTTTGTACACATCTTGATGTATGCGGTTTTAGTGGTCAAAACCGCATATATACGCGCTTATAGGTTTAAAAGTCGTGTGTATCATTTTTCACATGTTTTTAGGGATGATCAAGGAAACATCAAAGGACAAAAAATGGTCCACGGGGTCTAAGGAGTCTGCAGTGGGATAGGGGAAGGCCATACAAAGTGTGATTCACCTGGAGTGGTAAAATCAACTATAACACATGCCTCCTAATGTGTGAGGTCTGAGGGGTCATACGATTGCCGAAATACATTATAAGTCCATCCCAAAAGTGGAGTGATGAAGGATCCCAAATGGAAGACCAACCACCCAATCAACATAGTACCATGATACAACTTTGCACATAACTACAAATACATATAGCAGTCTCGAATACATAAGAGTACAATGGCCATGCATAGGCATGATACAATATATCACATAAGTGGTCATCGCCACATACAATATACATAGATCAAAATCTCCATGATGAAGATATACAAAGGACCATGATCTCCATAATGGCTGAAGATATGGAACAGATCAAGATCTCCACAATGACTGGAAATGTCTGACATATACTGGAATCAAGTCATGAGAGCTGAAATCTCATGAACAATGGCACGATTAAGGAGGTAGCATATAAGAGATACCACCAATCTGGAAAGTCTTCTACAAAAACCGCTACGAGTACATGTCCTACTATGCGAATAAAGGTGTTGAGGTCAAACATAGTAGTCCATCGTCTAATTACCGGTCATTGATGTATACCATTAATAGACACGAGATCACCCACTGATAATGAAAATGGGAATCAAGGTACTAGAGTGCAAACTAACAAGTGTGAATAAATGTGTTGAGGTCGAACACTTGAGAGGATCCATCGATCAGGGGACATTGATGTATTCCCAAAGACTGTCGATGGCAAGAGAACCTGCCACTAATGACTGCAAGTCTCAAGGCACTCAAAATGACTCTAGATTCTAATCCCAGAATAAATGATCTGAAATCGATGGGATGAAATCTGTTGGAAGGAAGGCATTAAGGCATCCCCCATAATCCAACATGAGGTACTCAGCAAAGCTGTATAATGTGGAAGGACTCGATCATAAGGTGCATGAACTAGTAACTGTACCGGGAATGGCTGACTCAAACTTCAACTTCCTTCGAACAAGAGCATAACAATGTATGGTGACTGAATAAAGGTAGCATAGACTCGATATACAAATTGGGACATCTCTGCGACACAGGAGGTATCGACAAAGGCTTCATAGGGACCGGAAGCTTAACTAGTCGGTGGAGATAAACTCAGATAAATGAGTACAGCTCCTAAAGTCAAACTATAAACCCAACCAATGGCTATGATATACAGTGCTCTGTTCGAAGGCGACACGACTCGACAGCTGCCACAAATAACATCTTTCCTTGTCCGGCTTTTTGGTTTTTTTATTTTTTTGGACTTTTTCAGTTATTTAAAAAGCTTGAAAAAGAATAAAATTGCTTTATAGTTACAGACTAGGAGGAGACGAGTGTCATAAGGGAAAACAAACTAGTTCCAAGTAGTGGAACATACCTATACTCAATGCAAGGATACATGTGTAGGATATCGACACTCGGGGGAAAAATCCCCTCCCGGTAAAAAGGGAAACAAACTGCGAAGGATATAAAAAATGGCTCTGCATGGATAGACATGAGACAAGCTTGGGCTATATGGCTGAAACGAAATGTCAGGGGAGCCGACATAAAGCTCAATAAGGTAGGAAAATCTCATGATAATGCATTCACAACTTGATATGAGGAATTCCTAAGGGAAATAGGCCAGCAAAAGATCAAGAGGAGTATGAGGCTCTTGCGAAATGTCATGGCAGTACTATACAATGAACTCCCACACCCTAAAGGAGAAAACGTCAGCATGGGCACCAAATGCAAATAATGTTCTAACTAGGGTACCCATGTAAGGTGAAGCTCTACCACTCATATCATGCCACTTCTAAAACAGCAAGAAGGTTCCGTGACATAATAGTGTGGGTTCATAGTTAAGGTCATGATGAGATGGTCATAAGGTTATGAAAAATGCAAATGGTGATGAAACCTAACCTATATGCTAGTTTAGACATGATACCTGTGATCGGCATGAATGGGTCAATCCAACAGCTGAAACGGCACTGAAAAAGGTCCTCTACATAATGAATTATGTCAAAAACGGTCCAAAATGGTTAGAAATGTCGAAACTATAGGAAAGGGGGTAAAAATTTTCAAATATTTGAAAATTTTCTATAGATAGTAAACAATTCAAAATATTAGAAAACATTTGAAACTTTTACCCATTTGAGCTCAGATTTTCCACAACAAATTCCAGGAGATCCAGCCGGCAGAATCCACTACCATTTCTTCCAGGTATTTACCCATGCTCTTCTCTTTCATTTTGATGCAATTTTTATCAAATTCCATGGTCAATTAAGCTTTCTAGGACAAACTAAAAATGGTGTTGCGGCCCACGTGGAAATTGAGGGTTTTTCCATGTATAGGGCTGGATATACATGAAAAATGCCCCCATACTCACGTACATATGCGGCTGTTTTGAAAACAGTCACGTATGAGGCTACGCATAAGGTTTTTTCAATAATCTAATGGGAAAATTTGCAATTTCTTGTGCAGGATGGTCCTAGAGTGGAGAGAGCGTGAACATGGTGAGGTAGAGGAGGCAGTAAGGGCTGATCTAATGGCTTAGCATGCTCTACATGCATGTGGACTCTATAAGTTTTGATGTCTTGGTGGCTTGAGGGCCAAACCAAGACTATTGCAGATGCTAGTGGATTACTGGGATCTAGACTCTGAGTCCTTCCAGATAGATGGGATGTCCCTCACTATAGAGGTGGAGGACATATACTTCATTGCTAGGCTTTCTCTACGAGGGGAAGTAGTGAACCTTCGTTTTTGTGGTGGGCCAAGAGGTGGCCTGATTATCGACGAGTACATTGCAGTGTACTGCTATCCAGACACAGAGAAGGTGGGGAGTCAGGTCCCTACCAATGCTATACAGGTGCTGGGCCTAAAGGCCATACTATTGACATTGGGTAGGATAGTAGGCTTGGAATCACTCCACTAGGCTTTGCGGCCTTTGATGTTCTATGTAGTGGAGTGCATGAGACCCACGATTTATGACTAGAGCACTACAGTACTGATCAACATGAAACATCAGCTCAGTGAGTGTAAGGTAGGTAGAGTGCGGAACTTCGGGTTTAATAGTATACTGAGCATGTTTTTCTTCGAGTGTGTTCTAGGATTGAGCCCTAGAGTGGACGTTCCTCTTCACGGGGTTCGAGATCTAGTCCAACAGCGTTGGGCAGATGTGATGCGCAGACTGGGGGGAGGTAGGGTGGCCAACCCCTATCCAGCTGACTTCTTTTTGTGGTGGTGACAATAGATAGTTTCCATCAACGACTACCCCTATAAGGGGATATATTTCTAGGGGGACCCGGACATGCCGCTACCACCAGGATCGGCATATGGCGATATAGGTAACAAATCTCGACCCTCTCTTTTTTAAATTTTTTGAGTTATTTGATTTTTTTGTGTTTTCTAATCAAAAGACATATTTTTGCGTGACAATACATAATGACATCTACCATTTGTGTGTAGATGTGGGACCACAGCGGCCAGAAGGCTTGCCTCATCACAGAGGGAGGGGAAGAGGAGATGATATCATGGGTGTGGATGTGGAGCGGATGCTCCAAAGCATTCAAACCAATTTTGTGAGGTTGACACAAAGGGTTCCCATGGCACAAGTCAAGGACTTTCCTGAGGCTATGCAGCGCCAGGTGGTGGGTGTACCATGAGCATGGGTGCAATTATTTCGACGGATAGCTAAAGTCGTAGTGACCTTCCATGATCACAACCATCCTCCTCCTCCATAGGATTAGATACCTGGGAGTCTATACATTTTTTATTACCGTGTATTATACGTTGGTGGCTCAAGAGCCCCAATTTTGCACCATGACAGTATGTATTATCACATTTTGGATGTTTATATGAAAATTTTTATGGTGATCAGTTTATTTATTTACATGTGTAAAAATTGTGTTTGTGATGAATTTACTGTGTATGAAACAAATGCCAATATAACGCGTAGTTAGCATATGAGTCAGCAACTTGATTATTAATTCTTGGAATGTGTATATATGGTATATTGTCAAATTGTCATTCTAATAATCTCACACATAAGAATCTTCTCAATAACGTCGAATCTCTAACATGGTACAAACCATTATGCTGTGACACTACTAACTCTAAATCAAGACGTACCTCAAGAGAGAGAATACCATGTGAAATGGAATCCCATAGAAGCTCAATAACGGCATTATATTCAGCGACATTGTTGAAAGATGGCCACAGACATATGCCTCCTGAAGACAGTACCTGACCCATAGGAGTATAAATCACACAAGCAGTAGAGGATGAGTGTTGAGTGTGACGGCTTGCACCATCTGTGAATCATATGTAGGTGGAAGATTCCATTGACATCTGCCAAAAGAAATGGAAACTAATCACAAAACTGATCACGATATGAAAAAGACATAACTATGCAAAATTGTACACTAATATACAATAACTAGCCTTGGCTGAAAATTATACATAGTACTTCTTGAGATAGAGCCCATTTCTAGGATCTTCCAAGGCCGTTCCCTTGTAATCCACTAACTCATAAGCACCCTTCTCTAACACACGTTTGACCACGTAAGGACCCTGCCACATGGGATTAAATTTTCCTACCCCCAAGGGTTATTTTGGTTGATCCCACAAAAGGACCAAGTCTCCCTCACTAAACCTCCTTAGATGGACAGACTTATCGTACTAGACCTTTACATGACGTTTATTGACTTCTAGAGCCACCAAGACATCCCGACGTTGCTCATCAAGTTGCTCAAGGTGGACCAAATGCTCTTCCAATGGTGAAGTGTCTGGTAAGAGTTCTACAGCTAGCTTCAAAGAAGGAATCTCGCATTCAACCAACAATATCGAATCCACTCCATGTACAAGTTGATATGGAGAAAAACCTGTGGTAGTCTTAACAGCAGTTCTATATGCCCACAAAGCAGGATATAACATGATGTGCCAATTATTCTTGCTTTGTGTGATGGTTTGTTGGAGAATGAATTGGAGTGATTTATTCACTACTTCTACTTGTCCATTCGCTTGAGGGTAGTAAGAGGAGGAATGCTCTTGCTTGTACCCTAACTTTGATGCCAACTCTTTCATCATACGGTTCTGAAAGTGCGAGCCATGGTCAGTGACAAGCTCTTTTGGAATATCGAACTGATTAATAATTTGGTTGAATATGAAGTGGGCAGCTATATCACTATCGGATTTAACTGTAGGCATAGCCTCAGCCCATTTCATGAAGTAATCAACAGCCACTATAATATGATGGTGCCCCCTAGCAGAAGCTACGTTGCAATCCATAAAATCGAGCCCCCACTTAGTGAAGGGACCGGCGGTGATAATGGGATGTAACGGGGCAGGTTTCGAGAACATATTATGTGTGAACACCTGGCAAGGTTGGCACCTCTTGACCGCATCTACATAATCCTTAAAGATCAATGGCCAAAAACAACCCGCTCTTAAGATCTTTCGAGCTGTAGAAAGCCCAGATAAATGACCACCACACACCCCTCCATGGCAATCATTCAGCACTACCTTAGCCACTTCATGAGTTAAACAATGTCATAAAATGGAATCTACCCAATGGCGATACAAAGTGTTATCCACTATGAGGTAGTTATTAGAGACGTGACGTAATCATCGTCGCTCATCTCGTGAGAGATGAGTAGGGGTCTTCAATGTTTGTAAATATATTATGATATCCCCATACCATGGGTCTAAAGTTGAGATTAAGAAGATGTGTTCATCGACAAACGTATCTTCACAAACCAACTCCTCAGCCTCGCTCGGGAAATCCGATATAAGCTCTGCAAAAATTAAAGACTTCTTCAATTTTGCCAAAACAAATTCGAGATCAAATTCTTGTAGAATGACAATCCATTTATTATATTTTCCCCCAATCATCCTTCGAGTGAGGACGAACTGAAATGGATTGACATGGGCTACAACCAAGGTCTGGCGAAGGAGAATATAATGTCTCAACCGCTGAACCACATGTACGGTAGCTAAAGCAAGCTTCTCGACATGAGAATAATGAATCTCTGCATCAATAAGTTTTCAGCTCAGATAGTATATGACATGCTCTTAGAGCTCCTCATCCTCTTGAACCAAAACCATACCAATCATCTCCATGGACGCGGCCACATATAATAGAAAATCACGGCTATAGTCCCGGGGAATAATCATTGGGGCCGATGCTAGGGCTCGCTTGAGTGCATCAAAGGACTCCTGGGCTCACTCATCCCAACAAAAGGGGGTGTCCTTCTTTAATAGATGCATGAAGCCTCTATTCAAATTGGCAAAGTTGATAACAAATCTCCGTAAGAAGTTTTCCATGCCTTGCAAACATTGAAGATGACAAATATTCTTCGGGGGAGACAACTGCAGTATTGCCTCAACCTTTAAAGGGTTGACTCTTATACCCTCTTTAGAAATGATGAATCCTAACAAATGACCTGACTTCACACAAAAGATGCACTTATGAGGATTTAATCTAACCAAATAATGCTGGCATCTTTCGAATACCAATCTCAAGTGATAGGGATGATGCATTCTCACACGAGAATGAGCAGCAAGGTCATCCAAAAATACTCGATAATTGACTTGAGATCGTGGAATATTAAGGTAATCACCCACTGAAATGTAGCTCCAGCATTTTTAAGGCCAAAAGGCATTTTTTGATATGCAAAAGTTCCCCAAGGACAAATAAATACAGTCTTATGTTGGTCCTCAGGTTTAATTTATATCTAATTATACTCGGAAAATCCATCCATAAAGGAAAAAACCTCTCTACCCGCACACTCATCCAAAATCTGATCAATAAATGGTGTGGGGAAATTGTCCTTAGGACAAGCATGATTCAAATCATGGGAATCAGTACATATGCGGATCACTCCCTACTTCTTATCCACCAAAATCGTGTTTGAAACCCACTCTGTCAAGGGAACGGGATAGATTAAACTTGCTTTCAAAAGTTTCTCTATCTCTGCCTTAATCGTGGGTGCTTTCCTAGGATTCACCGCACGCATGCGTTGTCGAACAGGCTTAGCGTTGGGATAAGTCTTAATATCGTGCTCGACAATACGAGGGTCAATACCTGGCATTTCGTCGGAAGACCAAGCAAAAATATCACGAAATTCCTTAAATATATCGGTGTATTCTAGAATCTCAGCATGGGAACATTCCGCACCAATATAGACATTCTCTATCCTACCAGGATCGCGAGAGATGTTGATAGGATTCGTTGAAGATATGTTCGCCATGTTTCCATCAGCCATCTGACCAGGAGAGCTTAATGGAACCATAGGACTACCAACTCTCTCACTAAGAACCGCCCTAAAATCTTCACACTCCAAGTGGTCAAGCTCAGGAAGAAAGTAAGATCTATGATGGAGTTCCTCCCATGGTGGCTCAACTCCTGACATAGCCTCAATAATCGCTTCATCTGAAGGGAAAACTGTATCAAGGAAGTCATGCACATGAGATGACTTTATTTCCCATGCCGGCAGCACATAAGGGTCCTCCTCCTCCGTTCACGAAGAGGAAGGACTAGGCTCTGCAACACACGTGAGATTAGCTTGATAAGCTATCATAGTTGTAGGCAACAGCACGTCCGTCATGATGGGCTCACTCGGAGTACTTGGTGTAGGAAGAATCCAAGGATCTTCCATATGACTCGTACGAAATGACATCGATCTCATAGATGTCGAAGCCTCACTGGAACTAGATCCTATCCTAAGAATCGGTGCAGGAAAACTAAAGCTTCCCATGAGGGATGGATACATGCCTACACCCACACTCCCAGTTTTCGGCTGAGAGTGTTCAACGATCGGGATCGAAGCTCTCGAAGATGCAGTAACATACGAATTCTTGAATTTCATTTGATCAATCGTTACTATCCTCCCATTATGTGGAAAGCATAAAACACGAAACAGGGAAGAAGCAACGGCTTGCATACTGTACATCCAATTCCTACCCAGCAAGAGATTGTAGTCAAGGGGTGCATCAACCACCTCGACCTCTATCCCTCCCAAATGGATTTTAAGGGAAGGAAGGATGACGTGCAGCCTAAACAATCTCCCATAGAACGTAGTTAACATGGTCGCTGATTTAGACAGCTCATGGGAACCTAAACCCTTCCAACATGATAAAGACATCACAGAAGTGGCAGCGCCTTTATCAATCATAGTGTGCTTTACAGTCATATTAAGACATTCTACGTGAATCAAAAGAGACACATAGTAAGGAAAGAGAGGTTGAAGTCCTGCGGTTTCAAATTTAATCACGGGGGAAGAATCATCATCATTCACACCAAGGGCAGAAATCAACTCCTTCCTTTGCGAAAGACAACTCTGAAGCACTTCCAATGCAGACATCGCACAAGGAGTATGGCCCAAATCCTCAAAAAATGAATATTTCTAGGCGGCTTGGGCATTTGGATTGTGCCCCAAATGCTTAAGGACTCCCTTAGGAATGCGAGGTGTAGTTTTAGGTTTATCCATAGGTTTCTCAATACGCAAAGGGGACCTTGGTGGATCAGGCTCTTTGCCTGGGCTGGGTTGTGACAAACCATAATATTTCGCACATGTCACAACTTTTGTAGCACATACCATGTTAATGCAACCACGACCACTACCCTCCAGCAAATCCTGATCACCACCAGACTGGTCATGGGACCTCAATTTCATATTTTGAGGTAAAGCATTAGTTATCACAGCTCGACCTTGTGCAAAGAATCTCGAGGCTTCATCAATATGAGGGCACATGTAAGTGAGGTGATCGTCCTTACATAACTTGCAAGGTAACTTAACCTTATGTTTAGCTTGCTTGTCCCCCCCAGCATTATGACCGTTCTTTTCATTACTATTAGCATTCTCCTTCTTATTCCCACCCTTACGATTATTTTTACCCTTTTTTCTATTCCGCCCGGGCTGCTGGTTACCCTTCTGGTCCGACGATTGCACTGAAAGTACACTCGTCATTTGGGTGGGTTGAGATGAAGCCATAGCTTGTCTTGAAGTAGATTGGTTGATTGACAATTGACTAACTTGTTTTGCAACTGAATCCACAGGTTTCGTACTTGCACAACCAACAATGCCATCGGCATGTGGTCCAGGTTTGACTTTGGGATCGAAACTAGAATGTGGAGCATTGGGAATAATCTCATATAACAAACTGGACTGAGCATAAATCAAGTCCAGTTCCTGTGCCCTAAAAATTGCTTGTTCCTCATTCTACACTCCGGATGTAGAAACATCCTTCACTATATATGGAAATAACAACTTGAGGAACCATTCGAGGAGGAACTCCGGCGGTATAAAGGCTTTAATTAACCTCTTCTGTCTACGCCACTCTTGAATATGATAATATATATGTGTGGCTTTATCTTGCCAAAATGTCAACAAGATTTCAGTACCAACATCATAACGCACTGGTAGCTGGAAGTGGTTAAGAAAAGTCATTGCAAGGTCATCGAACAAAGCGAATGCTCCCCTAGGTAGCTCTATATACCATTTTGCGGCAGGCCCTGTAAAGGTGCGTTGAAATAGAATTAAACGGATGGAATCCTGATGTAAGGAATTCAAAGAGCACCATAGGTGAAAGGTAGTAACATGTTCACTCTGATCCTCTCCCGGTTTGCCCTCAAACTTAGGTATGTTCAAGGGAAGCTTAGTAGGGACAGCCGACCAAGCCAGGTCATGAGCTATAGGATCATTCGTTAATCTCAACAAGTCAGGAAGATTTAGTGTCATGAGGAAAGGGAGCCTAGGATGATGAGGTCGATGGACCACTCCCTGATTCATATAGGTCTGATTACCACCATGGCCTTGGCCATAGTGCCCTCCTCCTGTATGACCCGTATAGGGTGGCATGGAAGCACCATAGTGTGGTGTACCTTGACTAGTAGGAGCTACGAAGCTGTAATTAGGAGAGTAAGTGGGTTATTGATACCCGCCCCCATAAGGTGAATAACCCTGTCTATATTGCATCCCATAATAGGGTCCATAATTCATCGCATGAGATGTCCCATGAGACACTCTGTAAGTAGGAACATATGCTCCGGAATTAGGGATATACATTTCGGAAGTAGGAATGTGACCTCTAGAAGTATGAGCATGACCTCCCGAAAAAACGGGCAGTACATGAAGCTGAGACACAACCGGTCTAGTAACCACAGTACGGACATAACTCGTAGCAACATTTTGGCCCGAAGGACCACGTGAATAAGGTGGAGGGTGAACATTTGAAGAACTAGGGACAGAGGATGGAGGGACCTGTGTAATTATGTATGTACTATTACCTATAGTCACTCGTCTCGGATCTGGTATCCTAATAGGATCACTAACCCTAGACCTAGGAGGAATATGTGATGTGACTTCCACCATTGGGATGGAAGGTGCAATGTGACTAGTGCTACCAAACCTCTCCACATGGTAAGGAATGAGAGTGCCCCCAGGAAAAGTGTTAGTCTTGAACTTAGATTTGACATGAAATGCCAAATCATGTGTGGGAAAACCAGACATACCATAACTACCATAGCTAGTGCTTGCGGGTTCAAAATGAGTCTCAGCATCCTCCAGCATTCCATACTGGTAATGCGTCAATGGGGACTCAACCCTAGAGTGAGTAGGTCTATCATGAAAGGTTCCTATCTCAGAAATCACATGACCTAACTCAGCTAAGTCGGGTGAAGGATCGTAGGTAGGATTAAACTCCCCATCGTCTACACGAATGAGAGAATGTGGTTCAGGAATACCTTCTATATGGTCTCCCATGGTGTGTGAATCAATGTGTGAAGTAGTCCGCTTGAACTGTCTAGGTATCTCTCCCAAAGGAGGAGGAGAAGTAGAAGGAAAAAGTCCTACTAAACGACAAGAACGGCAAGGAGCCGCACCCAAAACCACAATGACTCAAAAAATAGAAAAGACTCTCTATTTACGCAAACCCTAGGAAAGCTATCGTGCACACAACAATCACTAATAAAATATAAAGCCAAATGCAAGCAAACAAGGGTAGGATAAGTGAGCTCCCGAATGAAGCAGTTATGTCTCACCTAGGAGAAGCTTGAGACTCCCATACACAACAAGCGGAGGTACATAACCAATTATTGTGGCCCTCAGCTTCAACGTGTAAAGCGACTGTGCTGTCTGACCCCAACCTGGCCGGGACACCCGAAAAATAACCCCTGCAAAGTACCCCCTCGATATCCTAGGTAAGGCCACTAAGGTCACCTCAATATAATCAATGCTCAGGTGAACAGTCGTAGGAGGGATTGACCGTATGGGCAGGGTAGCAAAGCTCGAAACTCTCGAAAGAGCCCCCAGATACTAATACAATCCTGGAAATATCTCCAGTGCTACTCAGTTATGACTAGGGGTCATCCCAATCAATAACTTCTCACACTGCCTCGTGCTTAACTCCCTTTTGAGAGGACGATCCTGAGAAACATTGGTTATACCAAGGATTTCACACACTCACCTGGACAGACACATACATGTTTTTGTTTATTGGTCTTGGAGAATTTACTCACAATGAACTGTTCCAAGACCCTAAAACCTATGCTTGTTGGTGCACCCTAGAAAAGAAAAGAGTGTTGTTCATTTTAATTTAAGCGTTGATTTTAATTGGATTTATTACTCAAAAGAGGGATATGGCCGTGCAACTGATGGTGTTATGACACAACAAGAAGTAAAATGCACACCTAACAATCAATGAAAATGCATTGTGTCCATGAAAAAAGGGTATGCTACTATGTGAAATGCACAATTTCCCTTCAAATGATGAATGCAAGATTTCCTATATGAAATCCTAACTAATACTCCAAAGCAAATCTAGTGCAAGTACAATGCAAAATGCAAAATGTAATGCATGATGATAAGCAAATGTTTTTGGATTTTTTGAAATAAAATGAGATACAAAAAGCAAAAGAATGATTCTACAACCCCCATACCTTGCAAGCACACTCAAACAGCACTCAAGAAAAGCACTAAGGTAAAAGAAATCTAATGCACTATTCCCAAACAAAAAATAAAAAAATGCCATGACAAGAACCTTCTTAAAAAAAAAAATTAGCCTAAAAAAAACGTCTCTGGTCAGAAACAGAGGTATAAACAGACTCAGGAAGTTTCAAAGGAGACTTAGCAATCATCAAACTTCACCCAGCAACCATTTAACTTCCACTAAAGGAAAAACTAAGTGCATACACGATTGTTAGCAGTAAACCCGTGTGTATACGCGGAAATCGTAGAGAAACCCGCGTGTATACGCGACTGTGAGTTAAAAACTCGCGTACAGGAAGAAAGGTGCATAAAATCAAGGCAAATAGACAAGCTGAGACAAACTTCACATGAATCAGACACTACCAGGCAAACATGCCCCCAGACCTAACACGGAAACAAGAGAGAAAGAGCAATTCAAAGTCATTGAATGCCGATAGAATAATCCCGAAAGGACAACTACTAGGAACTCCCCACTGGAGTCACCAATTCTGTTACGAAGAGAAATTCCTATGGCTTGGGGTACCACAACAGATAGCTTGACTCCAGAAATCAATCCTTTTCAATATGCAATAGAAATTAAATGTCTAACACTAAAGGATCAGACCTCGTACCTTATTTCGGACGATTGAAGTAGATCCCCGTTGAGCTTTCCAACTTTAGCTTGAATTGATAAATTACTTCCTCAACAAGAAGTAAACAATACAAGCATGCTATATATGATGGTGTTAGATCTATTCTAGCATATATAATCAACAATGTATAAGCATTTGAAAACATCCCATGGATAAAATATTCATTCACACACACATTATTGGACAGGAAAAGATATTTCTATTAATATAAATCAGAGATTACAATAGATACAACCTCTAACGGCACGTCTGCGAAATAGAGAAACTGAATCCCCCACTTGGGCCTCCACCACCTCAATCCTCCATCTCTCGATAGCAATCTCACAAGAAAAATGCAAGCTTGGGAAGAACACAAAAGTGCTCCAAGGGACAAAGGGATGCAAACTCAAGCATAAGTTCCAGCAACAATGGACTATAGTTTCTTTGCTCTTAATTCTCTCATATGCCTTCAATGTATCATAGAGTTCCTTATATATCTTTTCAAAGGGGTAATGAAAGGTCGAATCCGACTGATCTCAAGGCATAGGGAAGGCTAGGAGTCAATTGAGTCGGATCCATGTCAAGGAAAACTCCAGAAGGATTTGGATTTTGTACACATCCCGATGTATGCGATTTTAGTGGTCAAAACCGCATATATACACGCTTATAGGTTTAAAAGTCGCATGTATCATTTTTCACATGTTTTTAGGGATGATCAAGGAAACATCAAAGGACAAAAAATGGTCCACGGGGTCTAAGGATTCTGCAGTGGGATAGGGGAAGGCCATACAAAGTGTGATTCACCTGGAGTGGTAAAATCAGCTATAACAACACTTCCATTAGATCAGTACTTTCTCTGGCTATAGTAATGAAATGGAAGATACACCAAATGGATGTCAAGACTGCTTTCTTGAATGGTGTAGTGGAAGAGGAAGTGTATGTGGAGCAGCCACTCAATTTTGAGACACACGACAGGAAGTCTCATGTTTGTAGATTGAAGAAAGCCCTGTACGGTTTGAAATAGGCACCCAGGACATGATACGGCAGAATTGATGGCTTTCTATCCAGTTTGTGCTTTACCAAAAGTAAAGCAAATTCCAACCTTTACTACAAGCCTTGAAGATGGCAACCCAGTGATACTCCTATTGTATGTAGATGATCTGTTTGTAACAGAAATGGATGGGTTGATTGCTGATATGAAGAGGAAGCTTGTTGCTGAGTTCAAAATGAAGGACTTGGGTATGATGCACTATTTTCTAGGCATGGAGGTGTGGCTGAATGTGGATGGAATCTCCCTCGGACAAGGGAAGTATGTAGTAGAGATTCTGAAGAGGTTCAAGATGATGGATCGCAAGCCCATTACCACACCTATGGCATCGAACCTGAAGCTATTGAGTGATGCTTCATCATAAGTGATTGATGCTATGATGTATCGTCATATGATTGGGTCCTTAATGTACCCAAAGAACACGAGACCAGATATTTGCTTTGCTGTGAACACCTTGAGCTAGTTCCTGACAGATCTGAGACATGTTCACTTGATTGCTACAAAGCATATTATGAGGCACCTGAGGGGTACAGTTGATTATGGGCTCAAGTATGAGGCGAATCAAAAGATCAATCTGGAGGGTTATGTTGATTCAGATTGGGCAGGCAGTGCCATCGATAGGAAGAGCACTTCAGGGTGTTGTTTCAGTATGGGATTAAGAGTGATCTCTTGGTTTAGTAGGAAGAAATCCTGTGTGGCACTGAGTAAAGCTGAAGTAGAGTATGTTGCAACTTGTTCAGATAGTTGTGAGGCAGTATGGCTGAGGAAGCTGCCGTTTGATTTATTTGATCTCTAGTTGGATGCTACTTGTATACATTGCAAAAACCAGAGTTGTGTGAAGTTGTCAGAGAACCCGGTGTTCCATGACAAGTCGAATCATATCGAGATCAGGTATCACTATATCAAGGATATGGTGTAGAGGGGAGCAGTGAAGCTCCAGTATGTTGCAACAGATGAATAGATAGCTGATGTGTTGACAAAGCCATTAGCTAGAGTGAATTTTGAGTACTTCAGGGAGAAGCTTGGTGTTCTCCAGATCGAGGTTCCCTCTAAAGGGAAGTGATGAGTCTGTGAGCCATTCTGACATAGTGATAGGATTGGTTCCTTCCATGGTCAGATGTAAGGGCTGAGCCATTTTGTCATGGTGAGAGGATTGGTTCCTTCCATCTCAGATGTGAGTGTTGAGCCATTCTGATGTGACTATAGGATTGGTTCCTACGTGATCAAATATAAGCGCTGAATGCCATTCTTGGAATGGAGGCACCTGGTCAGTTACCAAAAAATCTAAGTCTCAGACTGAGGGCCATTCTGATTGGACTGTAGGATTGGTTCCTACATGATCAAATGTGAGTGCAGATCCATTTTGAGGCAATTTTAGAATTGGTTCCTACAATGATCAGATGTAAGTGTAGAGCCATTCTGAGGTGATTGTAGGATTGGTTCCTACAATGGTCAGATGTCAGTGTAGATCCCTTTTGGCATGGAGGATTGGTTCCTCGCATGGTCAAATGTAAGTGCTAGGCCTTTCTAACATTGGTTGTTAGATGTGAGTGCTGGGCCTTTCTGATAGGGTTGTGGAGTGTTCCCACATGGTCAAATGTGAGTGTTGGGCGTGCCTTTCTGATATGATTATAGGGTTGGTTCCTACATGATCAGATGTAAGTGTTGGGCGGGCCATTTTGACTTAGGGTTAGATATAAGTGTTGAAAAATACCTACATGGAGGCTAGGCCTATAACCAGTATGAAAAAGGGATAGCTCTGTAGAAATTCCTATGACGAGAAGAATCAAGAGATAGCACCCGTGATGATGATCCAGCAGAGATTTTCTAGAACCAGAGATGATCCAGATCGAGTGATGATCCAGATACAGTGATGATGATACAGATCGAGTGATGATCCAGATCCAGATGAAGATGACTTGAAGATGAAGATGACTTAAAGATGACGAGGACTCGATGATGATCCAGATGATACAGAGAATAAGACTTGTGCTGATAAATTGTGTCAAGAGAATAACTTCCTAGTTAAGAGGGAGTGTTGATCTAATTGTAACTTCAGAATGTATTCACTTGTATTTCTTATGTATTTTACCCCAATGTTTATTTCGGGAAGTGTTTGTAATGTAATTGAGTCTTGTCATGCCCCGATGTTCCGATAGGGACTTTCTATAATGTAAACAAGACATGTCAATTCAATGTGGGTAAAACTCCTATTGTTCAAGGGTTAAAGTCCCCATAGTTTCAGGGCCCTAGGGTTGTTAGACTCACCTAGTGAAGTTGGACCTAGTGAGTCATTGTCAAGGCAGGAATTAGTATAAATAGAGAATGAGTCTCTCTATTTATCACACACTCATTCACACTCAGTTGTAGTGCATAGTTGAGGGAGAAGAAGTTGCTGGGGCTAGAAATAAAAAGGCTACTGTTGTCAGGAGATCATCTTACTGTTTTGGGGTTTAACTTTTGGTGTTGATTCTATCTCTGGGGAAGTTGCGGGGTTTTCTCCATGTATGGTTTCCCCGAGGAAAAACACTATGTTCATTGTCTCTTGTGTTTTATTGTTGTGCTTGTTATTCTCTCAGTTAAAGATCCTAATATAATGCTAGCTTAAATGTTAAAAATCTAACAGAGGAACCATTCCAATAGAAACTCAGGTGGAATGTTGGCCTTGATCAACATCTTTCATCTTCACCACTCTTGAATATGATCAGAAATATGTGTGGCTTTATCTTGCTGAAATGTCGATAAGAGCTCAGTACCGGCATCATAGCACAACAAGAGCTGAAAGTGGTTAAGGAAGGCCATGGATAAATCGTTGAATGTACAATATATGCTCCCAAACAACTCAATATACCATTTCATGGCTAGACCTATGAGGGTGCATTGAAATAGACGTAAGCGAACGAAGTTGTGGTTCAAAGAATTCGAATAGCACCATAAATGGAAAGTAGTAACATGCACTAGAAAAAATTTGGGCTCTATAATGGGCCTTATAAGAAAATGAGCCAACAATAAATTATTGTGAGTTGGAATTCAAGAAGCAATATAATTTCAATAAAATGAGTCAACCATAATGGTTAACTTAACATATTTGTCATTAAAAAAACTACTTTTTCGTTCATATTTTCAACATATATCCCTATGTTTTTACTCAAATTTCAAGTGGGAGGGCTTGTTGGATGCCGAATTTAATTCCGCATCCAATGAGTACCCACACTACATAATTTTGACGAACTCTGCTGCACAAAAATAAGAAATACCTGAAAAAATGTCATGATGATGTCATCATCAGGCTTTTTCAGGTATTTCCTGTTATGTCATCATCACATTTTTGAGGTATTGCATGTTTTTGGGTCAGTGGAGTCCGTCAAAAGTATGCACTATGGATACTCATTGGATACGAAATCCCTCCCGCTCGAAATTTGAGTAAAAATAAAGGGAGATATGTTGAAAATACAAACAAAAAAGGTAGGCCCAAAATTAATTATATTATTTTATTAGTTTAACTATTATTTTATTATTTTCCTTCAGAGGCCCATTCTAGACCTCAAATTTCTTCTAATTCTCTCTAGGGTCCTCACCATTCTTACCTTCAAATTTTGGAATGTTCGAAGGAAGCTTAGCGGGAACAACTGACCAAATTGGATCATGAGATACCAAATCATTGGTCAAATTCGACAGGTTAGGCAAGTTCAATGTAGCTAAGAAAGGGAGCCTAGGTTGTGCCATCTGATTCCATGCTCCCTGAAAAGGTTGGTTCATGTAGGTCTGATCATAATAAAGGAAATGGCCCTAGCCAGTGGGATAATAACCCCCTCCTGCATGTCCCATATAAGGATGCAAGGGAATGTGATAATTCAAAGTACCTTGAGGATTAGGTGCCATATAACCATAGTTATAGGATTGGTAAGAAGGCTGACTCCTAGAATGTAAGGAGGTATGTAGCCTCCTAACATGACAATACATGCTGATGAGGAATCCCCATGGCTAGATGGAACACCATGTTCCGAAGGACTTTGCGAGACATAAGGAGGGTGTGACATGTGAAAAGAATTCAAAGGAATAGATGCAGTGGATGATGGGGCATAGGATCGAATGTAAGTTGTGCCACCAACATTCACATGTCTAGGGTCACCTCCGTGAGAATGAACACTAGTGTTGTTCCCAAACGAGGGATAGGAAAATCCTCTCACATATGGAGAAGAAGGAGCAATATGACCACCAGTGAATCTAATAGCATGAAAAGGCATGATAGTGACCATGACCCCAACACTGAGACCCATACCAGGATCAATGGTTGATGATGGAAAAGTATTAGTAAGTTCTGGCATGCCATACTTAAAGAGACCTGAGCTAGTAGGAATATGTTGAGTCTCACTACTCAAAATTTGTGAGGCATTCCTTTGAAAATCAACTACAAAGTCTGATAGTTGGGGTCGTGCATTATACGAAGTACCTATTCAGTGAGGGTTGGTATCAACCAGAGTCCTGGGTATAGACATGGAAAAATTCCCTATCCTGGAAGATGGAGAATAAGGGATCTCCGTAGTCTCAAATGTAGTACTCATGACGAGACTGATGTGTGAATCACAGTGTGTATAAACTCACCTAGAATGTCTAATCCTATTCCTAAGAGTACAATGAGAACCACAAGGATAAATCCCTGTCAAGCATCAATATCGATGGAGTGCCAGAACTTGATCCATGATGACTCCACAAAAATAACAAGACTCAACTAAATTACGATCCCTAGGGAAAGCTAGCGCACAAAGAGCACACTCCTAAGAAAATATAAGGCAGATGCAAATAAGTCATATGGAGGATAAATAAGCTCCCAAATGTAGCAGGTATGTCTTTCCTAGGAGAGGCTTGAATCTCCTATACACCACAAGCGGAGGTGTGTAATCAATTATAGTGGCCCTCAACTTCAACACATAAAGAAACTGTGATGTCCAACCCCTACCTAGCTAGGACACTCACAGAAAAACCTCTACAAGTACCCCCTATGATACCTAGTTAAGGAAACTAAGGTCACCCCAATATAACCAATACTCAAGCAGACAGTCGCAGGAGGGATCTACCACATGGGAAGGGTAACAAAGCTCGAAGTTCGAAAGCACCAAAGGTAACTCAAAATTCCCTAGATAGGAAAAAGATCCTGGAAATGTTTCTGGTGTTGCACAGAGAGTGGCAAGGGGCTATCCCCACCAAAAACATGTACATTGCCTCATGCTTAACTCATGTATAAGAGGATCCTCTTGAGAACAGTAATGATATCAAGGATTTCTCTTCTCACCTCGATAGACACCTAATTGTTTTGTTTTGTAGTCTTGGAAAAATTTACTCACGACACCCTATTCCAAGACTCTACAACCTAAGCTTATTGGTGCACCTCTATCAAATAAAAAGTGTAATCAATTTTATGTTAAGCGTCAATTTTAAGGGATGTAGTTACTCATGGGTAATGAGTGTGCAACTAGTGATGTTATGACTCAGCAGTGAAATAAATATGCACACCTAACAAACAATTCCAAGTGCAATTTATCTTTGAATATGAAAAAGGGATATGCCGCTACATGAGATGCATAAATTTTCCTTCAAATGTGAACGCAACCTTTCCCTATATGAAATCCTGATCACTGTTGAACTAAGCAAACCTAATGCAAGCACTATTTTCATGCAAATGCACAATGCACAAGAATGTCAAAAATAAAATATTTTTGTACTTTTATAATGAATGATATGGAAATACAAAAAAAATACTCTACGACTTCCAAACCCTACAACAACTATCAAATATAAGCCAAGCAGGACACTGAGATAAAAGAGATATAATGCACTAATATCAAAACAAAAAGGGAGAAGACTGACAAGAACAACTTTTAACTAAAAAGAAAATAAAAGAGGTCTTTGACGAAAACATAAGAAGTAAACAGAAATCACAAGCACCCAAGAATACTCGGCAACACTCAGAACCCACCCAACATCTCTCAAACATCAATTTCTCACCCAAAAAGAGGAGTATACGTGACTGTTCACAAAAAACCCAGATGCATACATGACTACAAGTGTTACAGCCCGCGTCTATACATGACTTATACCTCTATGACCCGCGTACAACAAGAGGAAGGCAGTAAAAAGGAAAGCTAAGACTCAGATTACTTCAACATGATACCAATGGGATAATGCACTTATGAACATGACACATAAACAAAGAGAAACAAAGAGCAATTCAAGCACATCATGCACCCAAACCCCAACAAAAAGGAAAGTCCCTAGTGGAGTTGTCAATTTTGTTACGAAGAAAGCTTCCTATGGCTTGGGGTAGACCACAATAAATAGTATGACACCATAAATCAATCCATTTCCATATGCAATAGAGATAAACAATGCTAACACTAAGGGATACTGAATGCACCTTATTCCGGACGGTTGTAGTAGATCCCCATTGAGCTTTTCAACCGCACTTTCACCTACATTTCATTCTCAACAACATCAAAACATACAAACGTGATAGATATTAAGCATTAGGCCTACTCTAGTATATATAAATCAATAAAACTACATCCATGGACAATAATATTCATAGTTATGCACATACAATGGACGAGAAATGGATATTATATTAATAATAAACATAGATACAAGTGACACACTCTGTCAGCGCCTTGTTGAAATCTAGAGACTGAGTCCTCCACCTGGGCCTCCACCAATTCCATCCTCCATATCCATGGCAAGCTCACAAGACAATGGAAATCTAGGGAATAACAACAATGTGTGCTCAAAAGGACAAAGGGATATAGAATCAAGCATGTATGAATGGGGCACAAATCCACTATAATTTTCTTTCTCTCATAAGTTCTCCTCCTCTAATGCATCCAAGAGGCTCAATATATAGCCCTCCAATAGGGAGTGAATGGTTGATTCAGAGTGTTTCCAAGAATATAGAAGGACAAATGTCAAGTTATTCATGACTCATTGAGGAAAACTCTAAATATTTTAGTTTTGGGCACATTTCAAGATGTACGCAGGTCATAGTGGGACAAGTTGCGTGTACACACGACCTATAAGCTGGAAACCCGCATATAGAAATAAATAGGGGTTTTTTAAGGTATTTTTTCGAATATCAAAGTTTATTTTGAGCAAAGGGGGTCAAAAGAGTCTGCATAGGGACAAGGAAGGCAATAAAAACATGATCTACCAAGTGTGGTAAAATCAACTATAACAAAGGGAAAAACGATTGCCACTATGAAATCAATTATAAGAAATAAAATATTGTAAAGTTTTATTGAGTGTTTTTCTTGAATTGTGGTAAAGCTTTACTGATTATGTTCACAAAATGGCACTTGACCGACTCTGTTAAGCTTTGGAAGAAAATAATTTGGTTGTTTTCATCCAGAAATTTCATTTTGCCACATGGTTTCTCAAAACTTATGCAATCTTCCTTTTGTTCATTCCTATGTTCGAAAATCCATCCTGACAATCAAGCCCTAAAACAAAGGTTACAAGAGTTAGCAGTGTAGAGAATCAGAATGGCCATCTTCCAAGGTCCCCACTGGGGGATATTATTCCCCATTGATTGAAAAGATGACCTATGCATTGAAACAAATTGGTATTGGGAAGGAGGCGACTTGTGAGGAACCTGGAAAGTATTAATTATATAAAACATAAAAGGTTTTCAACTTGTGGCCCAGGGTGTAGAATCTAAATATTTTGAAGGAGTAGTGCATAGGCATAGCAATGCAGGAGCGGGCTAGTACACTGGCCAAGTAATTGCAAGTAATCGTAGAGTAGTGCAGAATTAGGCCCAACACAATGCTTAAGGTAATTACTAAAATTTACATGCTACGGTATAGTAGGTGTCACAAGCATTAAAATTTCTAACGGGGCGTCAAAATTCATAGATGTCAAATAGAGTTTTAAAAAAAATTCTTGGTTGTTGTTGTTGAGGTGCTCATTTCATACTTACCTAACAAATACATGATGGAATGGAAAAAACATCCTGTGGACCGTCAAATTCCAAACCTAGTTAACACTCTCTTAGGCCCTGGAGAAATTGTAGAGAATTGTAATGTAAAACACATTGATGGGATGAATATCAATATAGCAATAAACACTAAACCTTTTAACACCTA
>LPNX010719947.1:271223-335054 GCA_001517045.1 Pseudotsuga menziesii | reverse complement strand
TACTAGTTTTCTCCCTGGAGGAAGATCCACTAGCTCCCATGTGTTGCTCTTCTGTAGCGAGTTGAACTCCTCATTCATGGAAGCTTGCCATCTTGGATCTTCTACTGCTTCTTCATATGTTTGAGGATCAGACTCCACCATCAAATAGCATTTTTCAGCAAACTCAGGATCCTTCATGCACAGACCACTCTCAAATTGAGATCTAGCCCTCCTTGGGTCATTGGGATCCCCAGCTAGCTCTCCTGCTGCATGTAGTGTCTTGGCTGCCCATTTTGGCCTTGTGGGGCTGTTTGGGTCTGCAATAAACTCATATCCATCAGACAAATCAGAATCAGCATGTTCAACAAACTCTTTACTTACTTCTTGAGGTTCAGGTGGTGAAGAGGCTTCACCAATCTCCACTTCTGCAAGGGATTCTTCTTCAAACTGAACACACCTTTCAATGAAGGCTTTGTTTGTGCTCAAATTTATCAACTTGTGCCCTTTTTAATCTTCATAGTATCCCACAAAAAGACACTCTTGGCTTTGGGGCTGCAAAGCCTTCCTCTTCTCTGTCGGGATTCTAGCCCATGCCTTTGAGCCAAAAATCCTAAAATGGGTCACATCTGGCTTGTGCCCACTCCATGCTTCGAAGGGAGTCATGCCATCCAACTGTTTGTGAGGCACCCTATTTTGAATATAGGCTACACAGTTGATAGCTTTGGCCCAGTACTTTGGTGGCAAATTTTTGGCCTCCATCATGCATGTTGCCATCTCCTTCAGTGATCTGTTCTTCCTCTCTGCAACACCATTTTGTTGTGGTGTGTAGGGGATAGAATGTTGCATATGAATACCTGCATCTGCACAATAGTTAATAAACTCAGACTCGACATACTCACCACCATTGTCAGATCTGAGGACCTTGAGTTTTCTTCCACACTGGTTTTCAACCAAAGCCTTGAAGACTTTGAATAGGCCAAAAACTTCTGACTTGTGTTTCATGAAGTGAACCCAACAATACCTGAAAAAATCATCAATAAAGGTCAATGCATATTTGTCCTGAATCATGGACATATGAGGGAATGGGCCAGCAACATCACTGTGAATTAGTTCGAGGGGTGCAGAGGTTCTCTCATGCCTGGCTTTCTCAAATTTGTGCTCTGGGTGTTTTCCTAGGATACAGCCTTGGCATACTCCTTTGGAAAATTTTATCTTGGGCAACCCTATGACCATATCTTTCTCACTAAGATCATACAAATACTTGTAATTTAAATGGCCAAATATTTCATGCCATAGCTTTCTAGCTTCATTAGCATGGATAAGAAGAGCAGAGGGGTTTGAGTAAGGCAGGAAGTGTGAAAACATGTATACCTTTTGAGCATGATTCGCTACTCCTTTTGCAATGATTCTTCCACTTGAGATTTCTGTGATCTCAACTTCATCTGGTGAGAATATGAATTTCTTAAGAGACCTAGTGTGGGTCATCTGGTACACTGATAGAAGGTTAAAGGCGAGACTAGGGACATACAACACATTGTTGAAGTTACCATGATCAAGTTCTATCCTTCCTTTGCCTTTGCTTTCAGTGAGAGAGTCATCTCCTAGTACAATAGATGGTCCTTTCGACATATCCAGTGAGGAGAAGGCCTCCTTAGTCGAAACCATGTGTCTTGAAGCTCCAGAATCTATGATAAAACTGGGTGAGCTTGATGTGCCAGCAACTAGAGCATGAACTCTCTCTCTGTCATCGGAACTTGATCCTCCTTCTCTCTTCTTTGAGATTTCTAGAAGGGAGATGTCATTCTTCTCCAGGAGATTGGTCAACATATCAATATGCTTTTTCATACAAGATCTTTCAGTGTGATTTCCTTCGAACAGTATGAGCACTTGTTCATTTCACCTTTGTTTTTCTTCTTCTGGGTATTTTTCTTGGGACCTTGTTGATCCTCTGGAGACTGATTCTTGTCTCTTCCTTTCTCAAGTGGCTTTTTATCTTTCTTCTTTCTTTTTGAATCCACCTTCAAATCTCCATCAATCAAAGCTTGATATTTGGATGCTTTGATGGTGCCCATCATCACCAGCTTGTCTTGTTCTTGTGTGAGAGATTCCATGAAATCTGCAAGGCTAGGCATCTTCCAGGTTCGAGCTGTGAGTTTTGTGGCATAGAAGGTCGAAACAAAGACTGAGTAGTCAGGTCCTAGCTTCGAGAGGATGGCCAATATGAGCTGATCATATTTCTTTTCAATACCACACTATTTCAGCTGCAAAACTAGTGCTTTGAACTTGGAGAAATATAGCTGCAGGGATTCAAAATTACTGGGACTCAGGGAAATCAGCTCATTTTCGATCTGGTGTCCCCTCATCTCATCTGTCTTTCCGAATATTTTAGAAAGTTTCTCCCATACTTGATCCGGTGAAGTTAATCCATCGAGATGGAAAAGGAGGTCTCAGGAAATACTGAGACATAGGAGGCCATAGGCCTCATCTCTCCGATTGTGCCATTTGATCTTCTCTGCAGTAGCATTGGGATCTGATTCTATAGCCATAGTCACCTTGTAGAGGCCTTTCGCTCTCAACAATATCTCCATCTCTTCTTTTCCATTCAAAATAGTTGAAGGGAGTGAGGATAGTTTTCTGTGAATCCATAGCTTTAGAAAATCTATCCCGGCTGTCAGTAGAAGGCTCCCAGTCTTGATGTCGAACCTACAAAACAATTTTTGAAGGAGAGTAACAACCTATAATGGCTCTGATACCATGTAGAAATTCTGACCAGCAATAGATTAATTTCACTCACAACAAATTACAATTGATCATGCAAAATTGTCAACAATGGAGACTGAAAATGGAGCTGTAACACAAAATTATATTAGCTCAGTGTACAATAGCCAAACCTGTAATATCATAGGTTGCTGAATAAATAGAATACATGAAGAAATCGAATGCATGAGGAAGCATCCAAATCTAGCATAAAGCATGCTTACCCAAAATAGGCAAATCCCCCATAGGTGTAAAAAGCTGATCCCAAATCTGTCATGAGGCTTACGAATTGGCAAGGGCGCATGGGCAAGCTAATGAGTGGTGAAATGGAAGCTCATACATGCTTTTTCATGGAGGAAAGAGTGGAGGATTAAAGGGGAATAAAACAGGTTCACCTCACCTAGTCTTGCTTTCCTTATGTGCTTTAAAAATTGAAAAAGCAGTCAACAAAGCAGAAAAAGCAGAAGGGCGCCTAGGAGGCCAGGAATAAAGCAGATTTGATTCCTAAGGCTTTCCCAAGCGCTACATGAGTCAAAGATGGCAATTTTGACCTCTATGGATAGGAAATTAGCAACTTGAACATGGTGGGACTCATGAACTAGGCAAATAAGACAAAAATAAATGAATTAATGTCTAAGTGGGTAATACTATGGGTTTGATTATTCTAACAGGTCCATGGGTTTACATGGTGCTCTTAGTTTAAAAATGAGCACCTACATGACTGAAACTGATTATTTGGCCCACTTTCATTACAAAATCAATTTTTCCAATTAAACTATTAAAAAATAGCCTAAGTTTCGGAAAAAATAAATTTTAATAAAAAACACTGAAAAAATTAAAAAATTGAAAAATTGAAAAAACCTAGGGGAACTTAGACATGTTCATATGACTCGACCATGATGTCTAGCATGTTTATACATTGACACATAGACTCTAATAACCTCAATAGGCCTAAATTCCAAGCCGACCACCCCAACATTGGAGGTATGGAGTGAAAAACTCAGAAATTAGCAATCGTTTGTTCAACAACCAATAATAACCAAGGAAAAAAACACCCTGGGCTGATCAGATTGACAAATAAAGTCTAAGAGACCGAGTCTTTTACAGACACTATCATGCTAGAACATTTATTACAATTCCCCCGTGGGGTATGAACATGTGATTGTTAGAATAATCAACCCATAGTTAATCACCTTAAACATTAATTAATCCAATTTTTGTCTTATTTTCCTAGTTTCCATATTCCACCTTATGCAAGTTGTCCTCCACACATACAAAGTGGTCAAACTTGCTAAATTTGAGTCATGGAGCACTTGGGAAACCACTTGGAATCAAATCTGCTTTATCCCTGGCCTTCCTAGCGCATGTCTACTTTTTTTTCTTTATTGCCTGCTTTTTCTGAGTTTTAAGGCAATTGGGAAAGTTTGACTAGGTGAAGTTAACTTGTTTTTTGTCCTCATCATCCTCCACTCTTTTCTCCTAAGAAAAGAATGTATGAGTTGTCCTTCCATCATCTATTAGCTTTCCTAATTGATTTTTCCAATTCATGAGCTCCTAAACAGATTTGGAAACTGCTTTATGCACCTATGGGGGATTTGCTTAGATTTAGTAAGCTTGATTTTGACCAAATTCGAATGGCATCCTTATGCATTCGAATCTCTCATGTAATTATTTATTGTGGCAGCCTATGACTTCACAGGGTTGGCTATTGTATACTTATTCAATACAGATTAGTGTTCAGCTCCATATTCAGTCTCCTTTGTGTGTAATTTGCATGTGTAATTGGCAATTGTTGTGAGTGTAATTTTTCTAACTTCTGGGTTAAATTTCCACATGGTATCAGAGCCTTTGTAGATCAATTTCTCTCCTTCCAATTTGTTATTGCAGGTTCGACATCATTGACTGGGAGCATTCTGCTGACTGAAGGGACAATTTCTGATCTATGGATCAATCTCAGAAGATCATCTTGACTCCATTTAACTTCTTTGAATGGAAAGCAAAGATGGAGATACGGTTGAGAGTGAAAGGCCTCTACAGAGTGACTATGGCAATAGAAGTAGAGCCCAATTTAGTTGCAGAGAAAATTAAATGGCACAACAAGAGGGATGAGGCCTATGGTCTCCTATGTCTGAGCATATCCAAAGACCTCCTTTTCCATCTTGATGGATTAACATCACCAAATGAAGTATGGGAGAAGCTTTTTGATCTTTTTGGTAATACAGATGAGATGAGGGAACATCAAATTGAAAATGAATTGATCTCCTTGAGTCCCAATAGCTTTGAATCCCTGCAACTCTATTTTTCCAAGTTCAAAGCCCTTGTTTTGCAGCTAAAACAGTTTGGGATCGAAAAGAAGGATGAGCAACTGGTTTTGGCCATACTCTCGAAGCTTGGCCCTAACTATTCAGTGTTTGTCTCAACCTTCCATGCCACAAAGTTGACAGCTTGAGCCTGGAAAATGCCTAGCCTTGCAGATTTCATGGAATCTCTCACACAAGAACAAGATAAATTGGTGATGATGGGCACCATCAAACCTTCCAAAGACCAAGCTCTGGTTACTGGAGATTCAAGGGTGGATTCAAAAAGCAAGAAGAAATCTAAGAAGCCACTTGAGCAAAAGAGAGACAAGAACAAGTCTCCAGAGGAGCCCCATGGTTCCAAGAAGAACTTCCAGAAGAAGAAGAACAAAGGAGAAATGAGCAAGTGCGCATACTGTAGTAAGGGAAATCATCCTGAAAGCTCCTGCATGAAGAAGAAAATTGACATGCTGACCCAACTTCTGGAGAAGAATGGCATCTCCCTTCGTGACAGCTCAAATAAGAGGGAAGGAGGATCAAATTCAGAAGACAGAGAGAGAGTTCATGCATTGGTTACTGGCACATCAAGCTCACCTAGTTTCATCATTGATTCTGGAGCTTCAAGACATATGGTTTCAACCAAGGAGGCATTCACCTCACTTGACATGTCGAAAGGTCCACCAATTGTACTGGGAGATGACTCTCTCACTGAAAGTTTGGGCAGAGGGAGGATTGATCTTGACCATGGTAAGTTCAGCAATGTATTGTATGTTCTAGCTTTTGCCTCTAACCTCTTATCAGTGTATCAAATGACCCACATAGGGTCTCCAAATAAGGTCATATTCTCCCCTGATGAAGTTGAGATCACAGAGATCTCAAGTGGTAAATTCATTGCAAAAGGAATTGCAAATCACACTTCGAAGGTATACATGTTCTCGCACTTCCTACCCTACTCAAACCCCTCTGCTCTTTTGATTCATGCTAATGAGGCAAGCAAGCTTTGGCATGAAATATTTGGCCACCTTAATTACAAGTATCTTGCTGATCTTAGTGAAAAACAAATGGTCATAGGGTTACCAAAGATTAAGTTTTCCAAAGGAGTCTGTCAAGGTTGCATCTTAGGAAAACACCCAGAGCATAAATTTGAGAAAGCTAGTCATGAGAGAACCTCCGCACCTCTTGAGTTGATCCACAGTGATTTTGCTGGCCCATTTCCTCATATTTAAATGAGTCAGGCCAAATATGCATTGACATTCATAGATGACTTTTCCAGGTATTGCTTGGTTTACTTCCTGAAACACAAGTCTGAAGTTTATGGCCTCTTCAAAGTCTTTAAGGCTTTGGTTGAAAACCAGTCTTGGAGGAAACTCAAGGTCCTCGGATCTAACAATGGTGGTGAGTATGTCAAGTCTGAGTTCATTCAATATTGTGCAGATGCAGCATTATATCCCTTACACACCACAGAAAAATGGTGTTGCTGAGAGGAAGAACAGATCATTGAAAGAGATGGCAACATGCATGATGGAGGCTAAGACTTTGCCACCAAAGTTTTGGGCCAAAGCTATAAACTATGCAACCTATATCCAAAATAGGTTGCCTCATAAACAGCTTGATGGTATAAATCCTTTCAAAGCATGGAGTGGGCACAAGCCAAATGTGACCCATTTCAGGATTTTTGGCTCAAGGGCTTGGGCTAGAATTCCAACAAAAAAGAGGAAGGCTTTGTAGCCCCAAAGCCAAGAGTGTCTATTTTTTGGGTACTCTGAAGATTCAAAAGGGTACAAGCTGATAAATTTGAGCACAAACAAATCCTTCATTGAAAGGAGTGTTCAATTCCAGGAAGAGCCTTTAGCAGCAGTGGAAGTTGGAGAATCCTCTTCACCACCAGAACCATTGAATGTAAGTGAAGAGATAGTTGAACTTGCTGATTCTGATATGTTTGATAATGATGATTTAATTGCAGATCCTAACATTCCTACAAGACCAAAATGGGCAGCAAAGACCATTCATGCAGCTGGAGAACTAGCTGGAAATCCTAATGATCCTAGGAGGACTAGATCTCAGTTTGAGAGTGCTCTGTGCATGAAAGATCCTATGTTTGCAGAGAAATGCTATCTGATGGTTGAATCAGACCCACAAACATATGAAGATGCAGCAAATGATCCAAGATGGCAAACGGCCATGAAAGAAGAGTTCAGCTCACTCCAGAAGAACAACACTTGGGAGCCAGTTGATCTTCCCCCAAGGAGGAAGCTAGTTCAGTGTAAGTGGGTTTATAAAAACAAATTTTCTGCTGATGGTTCACCTTTGAAATACAAGGCCAGATTTGTAGCCAAGGGCTACTCACAGGTACATGGAATAGACTACAATGAGACCTTTGCACCAGTGGGAAAGATGGACTCCATCAGGCTAGCCTTAGCCATTGCAGCTTCGAAGCAATGGGAGGTACATCACATGGATGTGAAGTGTGCTTTCCTGAATGGAGATCTCACTTAAGATATTTATATGCAGCAGCCTCAAGGATTTTCTACTAATCCATCTCTTGTGTGCAGGCTAAAGAAGTCATTGTATGGGCTTAAGCAAGCCCCCAGGGCTTGGTATGACAAGATTGATAGCTTTCTGCTATCACTGAATTTTGTTCGATGCAAGTCAGATCCAAATGTCTATTTGAATCTGATTCATGGTTCATTAATGATTATTGTTTTATATGTTGATGACCTTGTCATTACAGGAAGCTCAAAGGATGAAATTGCTTCCTTGAAGGACGCAATGAACCATGCATTCTCAATGACTGATTTGGGCTTATTGAGCCAATTCTTGGGGCTCGAGATTGCTCAAACCAAACAAGAATAAAAGTACATAGTCCAAGTATGCCTTGGATTTGCTGAAAAAATTCAACATGAAGGATTGCAAGCCAAGCAAGACTCCCTTCCCTTCAGGAGTTAAGCTTGAAGAAGTTGGTTCTTCACCTATGGTAAACAATACACTGTATAGGAAATTGATTGGATGTTTGGTGTACCTTACACATACTCGACCTGATATTTCTTATGCATTAAGTGTGGCTTCAATATACATGGATCAGCCTCATGAGATCCATTGGAGAGTAGCCAAAAGGATCCTTAACTTTGTTCAGGGAACAAGGACTCATGGGATCTTCTATAAAGCTAAATCTGATCTTGATTTGATTGGGTTTACTGACAGTGATTGGGAAGGTGACAACACATATCGAAAGTCAGCATCAGGATATGTGTTCATGCTTGTTGAAGGACCAATCAGCTGGTCAAGCAAGAAACAGAGTGCCATTGCACTCTCATCTACAGAAGCAGAGTACAGAGGAGTTGTAAATGCAGCAACTCAATGTTTATGGTTGCAGGGGTTACTTGGTGAGTGTGGCTTTGAATCACAATACTCAACTACTATCTATTGTGATAATCAAAGTACCATTCGAATCTGCAATGATCCAGTTCAGAGACAGAGAACCAAAGACATTGAGATCCATATGCACTACATCAGACACCTTGTGCATGATGGCACCATTCACCTACGCTTTTGTTCATCTTCAGAACAAGTAGCAGATATCTTCACCAAAGTTTTTTGTGAGAAGACATTCATCAATCTCAAATCACTGCTGGGGATTGTTGATCATGTTGTGAAGCATGAGTGATGACAATATTTTCAAATTTTGTTTTACTGTCCATGTTTAAGGGAGGATTTTTCCCACTGGGTTTTTGCCTCTTTCCTTGGTTAAATGGACAAGCAGTATGTAAAGGGTGACTAATCCTTGTTGCTAGGCCCTATAATTTTCTGATATTTTTACTCATAATTCAGGCTTAAGGGGGGATGTTAGAATAATCAACCCATAGTTAATCACCTTAGACATTAATTAATCCATTTTTGTCTTATTTGCCTAGTTTCCATATTCCACCTTATGCAAGTTGTCCTCCACACATCCAAAGTGGTCAAACTTGATAAATTTGAGTCATGGAGCACTTGGGAAACCACTTGGAATCAAATCTGCTTTATTCCTGGCCTTCCTAGTGCATGTCTATTTTTTCTGCTTTATTGCCTGCTTTTTCTGAGTTTTAAGGCAATTGGGAAAGTTTAACTAGGTGAAGTTAACTTGTTTTTTGTCCTCATCATCCTCCACTCTTTTCTCCTAATAAAAGCATTTATGAGTTTTTCTTCCATCATCTGTTAGCTTTCCTAATTGATTTTGCCAATTCGTGAGCTCCTAGACAGATTTGGAAACTGCTTTATGCACCTATGGGGGATTTACTTAGATTTAGTAAGCCTGATTTTGACCAAATTCGAATG
The DNA here is from genome assembly GCA_001517045.1 of Pseudotsuga menziesii. Lineage (NCBI taxonomy): Eukaryota > Viridiplantae > Streptophyta > Pinopsida > Pinales > Pinaceae > Pseudotsuga > Pseudotsuga menziesii. The sequence continues at coordinate 325,707 of LPNX010719947.1, read as the reverse complement.
GAATCCTTATGCATTTGAATCTCTTATGTAATTATTTATTGTGGCAGCCTATGACTTCACAGGGTTGGCTATTGTACACTTATTCAATACAGATTAGTGTTCAGCTCCATATTCAGTCTCCTTTGTGTGTAATTTGCATGTGTAATTGGCAATTGTTGTGAGTGTAAATGTTCTAACACCTGGGTTCAATTTCCACAGTGATATAGTACAAAAATCACTTCCTAGAAGTACTTCCAAAGCTCTTCTGAAGTTCGAACAAGTTATCCTTGTCTGGTTCACCAGGCTCACTTGATAAAAAACCACTAAGTACAACTTAGGTGCTAACATTATGGCTCCAATTGCGGGACGTGTGCTCGATCTAGTCACAGGGAAAGCAGAGGATACGAGAACACCATAATCTCTAGTTTATACACCTTGTAAAAACATCTCAACTTGACAAGAAAACCTCAGTAGCACAAGCTTTACATAAAAAACCAAATGAACCATTAAGCTGATTTATTTAAACAAAATAAATGTAACTAACTAAAAGAAGCAAAGTTTTATTATAACTAAGTATAAAATAGAAATGTAGAAAGTAAATTCTCTCTTTCAAGGAGCTTATTTTCCTACTCTAAGCATGATATAAAAAGGGTTAAGTGTAATCAGAAATCCAATCTAACCACCTAAATATTTTATTAACATAAAAAAAAATTCCTTGTCTTTGGTTACCAGCCAAAGTAAGGATACCTTATTCAGAAAATGAAAACCTGCGTGATGATTCAGAATGGGTGGGATGGATGGGAGATCATAGGCATGAATAATGTCATAAAAATTCTTCCCCAACTTGTATGTGCTCATGCAGGTTGCTTCTATGCATGGCTGGATAAGACTGATATACCAATCAGAATGATGAGGCAGACTGACTACATCATTATACTGATCATCGGGGCTTATCAAATGATAACTCGTTGCACAAGCCCCAAGTATCTCCAAATCATAAGGAACCTCTATATGTGAAAAAGATGGTTGAGACTGATATTCCACTGACTGCATCACATCTTACTTTTCACAACACTGCTTCTCAATGTCTTCATTATTGATACCCTTGTGCAGCTTTGCATGATATGACTCTGAATGATCACACGAAAATTTTGAATGCTCCTCTTCCATACTAAGGTTTTCCAAGGTCTCCAGATCCATGCTTCCCTCTATGGAAGTATAGTAGATTGGACTTCCACAAATTTCTAAATAGACACTCCCCTTGCTGGATATAGCATAGATAGGATTCTTAATAAGATATTTACAAAAATCCCAATAGTCATCACCATCATGTATGTTAGATGTGACGGATTCCCCATTGCTGATATCAGGTTCCAATATCAAGTTTTCTTTGTCTTCATTATTGATATTGATATATGGCTTAGACTGATCATGTGGATAAACTGCATGCTCCTTTTTCATATCAAATTTTCCCAAGGCCACATGGTCCATGCTCTCTCCTTTAGATATGCCATAGATAGAAAAATCAACAAAACCATCAAAATTTTCTGGTTCATTATTTTCCTCTTTATTCATGTCATAGACCGGATTTTCCATGAATGTCCAGGACTCCTCATCAATATATTTGTCGGGGATAAGGGAGTCTTCGTCACTTGTATCATGCTCCAAGCTATACTTATCCTCATTTTCATACTCATCTTCTTCGGAGAAAAGGTCAGAAGGTAGTAAACCTTCTAGACTGTCATCATTATATGGAGAACACATAGGAGTACCATCATGTATATTATAGTTTTCATCATAAGTTTCACTATAAGATTCTGCAATGGTTTCATCCTTAGGTGTGTACTATTTAGTTGGTGACAAAGGGTAGGCCTAGCCTGCCATGTATATATGATCAGTATCGCTTTCCTGATTACTGACCTCGGGAAGTCCATGTTCCATGACTTGATTTGCAACATAACAAATGCTTTCTTGGTGGAATTGTTCACAGGGTCTACACCATGGAATTACTTCTTCTACCATGTTAGTTGAGTCTAACTGGTTTGGAATCCTAGGCTCCTGCTGAGGAAATTTATTTTGATACATATTATTCTGCTTGGGCTAAAAGTTCCTAGGTCCATTATTTCTTTCCATTGTGATTATTCTATTGTGCATAAGATTCAATTCTGCAAACTGATTTTCCATAAGTTGGTTTTGACTAGTAACCAAGTCTTTTATCATGTTTGTTACCTTTTCCATGGGATCTTTAGAGGCTCCATTTTCTTTTGATTCAAAGGCTTTTCCCTTTTCTTCGTTGTATGAAGTGTTTCCCCTAGTGTAACTTGGAGTGTTGCATTTTTCTAAAGACTGCATATTCTTTTCTATTTTCTCCGCCAATTCCTGAGCAGTTTTTAGATCGACCGGCTCTTTGTCTCTTAACTGGTACCTCAAATCACTAGTGAAAGCTTCAATGCAAGATATGAGGATGGAGGCATCCTTTGTCTTTATTTCTTTAGGTATGTCCGCAACCACACGCATGAACTTATTGTTAAATTCATCCATGGTTTCATTCTCCATCTTCTTAATGTTATGAAGGGCAGCAAGTAGATGTCTTGGTTCTTTCTTTTCTCCCCATTTCTTATTAAAACCCTCTAGGAATTCACTAAGAGTTTTATATGAATCATCATCTAGGTCAAGGTACCATTCTTTAGCATCATCTTCTAAGGATAAAACAAAGAGCTTCATTTTGACATCATCATGGTCATGGGCAGCATCATTGCAATAACTGACCAGGTGCTTTTCAAACTTTCGAAGGTGAGACTTGGCAGTGATGGCATTATTGCCCTCAAATATGGGGAGCTTCTTGATAGCATATTTTGGAATGGCATGGGGAGCACCTGCTATCTGAGAAAAGTCAAGGGGTTTGAACAATTCCGTCTTTTCTTGAGATTGCTGAACATGACTCTCTACAAATATGTGATGGATATCTGAGAGGGATTGGTCTCCTAAATTTTCAAGGTTTCTACAGGAAGTCTACCTATTCAATATTTCCCTAATAAACCTTTTGGGATCAGGGAGAGGATTGAATAATTGTCGGCGATTTCTTCGTGTAGAAATTATTGAAGGCATGTTAGACAGTAGAGTCACCAAATGGATCGATTTTTAATTTTTATGTTTTTTAAAGACTAGATCAATCAAAAGTTTTTATCTTTTCAGTTGTTTAGAAAAAAGTTAAGCTAAGTCGTACCCGGGAATAAAAATATTTATCCCCAGCAACGGTGCCAAAAAGTGTTTCCGCCTTTCACACACCTAGGTCACATGGAAGAAATCTTCAAGCCACTCGGTGTGTCCTTGGGGGAAAGTCTTGAGTCAAGGCTATCACCTTGTTCTTGACTCCTCCGTTTAGGCTCAACTCCTAACAAAGCAAGGGGGGTAGACCCTATTAAGTTACTAAGGCTAATTACTTATTATGGTGATGTTAAACTTCATGAATTACGTAGGAGTTTGAAATTTAACCATAAACAACCATAGATGACAAGATACAAAATGAGCGCACGAAAGCACAATGCTGACACAATATATATATATATCCAGAAAATAACCAATGCCTTAAAATGGAGTCAAAAGAAAATCAATGTACTTGCATGTGCTTGGAGTGAATGTTTTGCAATTGCCTCTTGGTATGTTTTAAGTTAATGTGAAATATGAGTTGATTAAAACTAGGCGAAGGGGTGGACTCCAGATATACCCAAGAGTACTTGGAGTATGTCCAAAACTAAACCTTCATGGCTACCCACAAGGAATATGTGGGCTAAATGGAGTCTCTAGGGCTATTGTTCATAACGCACCCATTAGGGTGTGACAGAGATCGACGCTTCGAGGTCACTTTTCAGGAGTTCTGGCTTCCTTTGGGTATTTTGCCACCGTAATGGTTTGATCTAGGTGTTGGATTTTAACCTAATGGTTTGTCAATTTGGGAGAGTGAATCCTAATTATACTAGTCACTCAAGTTCTCTTGATACATCTTGACTGATCGGATGAACCGCATCCAAGTGCAGAGCATACACACCGAAGTCTTGTCAAGTTTAGTAAATTTTGAGATGGGTGTTCTTGTTAAAAAGAAAACCCTCCAGGAACCTCTTTCGATCCAAATGGATCTCAATCAGGGAATCAAGGAGGGGTTAATTTTATTAAAGCTGAAGAAATAGTTGATGAAAAGAAAACCAAGATACACACTGCTGGTTCTCTAATTAGTCCTGCCACGCATCTCTTTCCCCTTTCGGGTCAATCGAGAAGTCGTGGGGTAAGTATTAAAATACTTTGAAACCTTATATATGGAATATGGAATGGATAATAAATCAAATTATACTACCCTGCAGATTAGAACTACACTAGATTGCAAAAAAAAAGAACGAAAGGCAAAAAAGGAGACGGACGCAAATCCCCCCAAGGGGGATGGGGAATGGGATCGAAAGAGCCTATTCAAAATTATTTTTATTACCAGCGGTTACAATATCAGAAAATGGATATGATTCCTCTTGATTCTTATATAGAATGAAACCAAGAGCTTGCAAACTACAAAAATTAAAGAATTCATTCAAAAAGGGAGACCCCTGGGGGGATTCAAAAGGCCCAAAAGTCACTTTCGAATAGTATCTCCTCCTATTTTATGTTATACCTGATAAAAAAAAGCAATATTATTATACTTAAATATTCCCAAAATCACTCTGAAAGTACCTTTGGGTCTGCTTACTTTTAACCAAAAAAAGCTAAGTTAAAACTAGTTAAAAAAAGGTAAAAAGGGAACCAAGGAAAGCAAGCTTTCCTTGGGATCTTGGATTTCCTTTTAGGAAGCCAATATGATGTGCACTGATTTCTATATTTATATTTTATAACATAAAATAGAAATCTAATGCATGCAAGCTACAAATTCTCTTTAAAATTCCATGCAAAAAGGACGATTTCCCTAAAGATAGATCTATAATGCTTATGAAACCTTTTAAGAACAAGATCTGGATTTATGGGATTTGATAAGATAGATATATATTAAATTTACTTTAAGATAATATATCTACACAATATCAAAGCTGTGAACAAAGTAACCAGGTAAAAAAATTGATTTTGAAGGAGGAAAAGGAGAAGAGAAGTGCTTGTTGCTGAAGCATATCTGCAATGGAAACTTGTTAGTGGAATACAGATGGGAAATGTCTTCACAAATATTTTTGATGTATAGTGGATTCAAACTAGATCCACAGCTCTTCCAATCCTTGCTACCTGAAATCTAAACACATAATCCTGCATGAAACCTCATGAGATCTGGAAATATATATGAAAAAGAGACAAGAATTACATGCTAATAAACTTATTAAACATGTATAATCTAGATATTCTAACATATATGGTATGAAATATAATAAAAACAAGTAACCTTACTTTCCCAATTATACTCCTATTGATTCAGCTAAATCGTTCAAGCCAGATAGGGTTCAGATGCATAAATTGAGAGAAAAGTCGGCAACATCAATAGCCGTAAGACAATGCTTAATCCACACATATGAGAGCATTACACCATTTGGCCTCCAAAGCTTCTTTATTCCAACAATCAAAAGATTACAATGGTATTACAGTACCAATCCATTCAATCCAACTCTAACCAGCTTGGAAGAGGAGGCTTATGCTTTGATTTATACAAAAAACAGGAGATCCAGCCCAGGGGGGGCGCAAATCCCAAGAAGACAAATCAAATCAGCTAATGGAGAGTCAATCAATGCATGATATGTGTCTAACTAAGACATATCTGAGTCTCACTGAGTGAAATTGTCAATCAGAGAGTCAATCTCATTGACATCTCAACCTGTTGACTGAAGCATCCACCAAAACTCATCCAGATGAGCCAAAACATGTGGAGGAGAGAGGGAGGGCGAAATTCCCCATAAATGATGTTGAATATCAACTCTGGATCGGATTTGATCACCTCCTTCAGTCAAGGATTTGTCAGATCCAATCAATTTGGTTCAGATCTGACTGATTTCAATCAAATAGGCTGAGAATCCACTGACCTATGATTTTGGGTTTGCTCCATTATTCATCAATTTATTAATTAAAATAATCAATAATTGATTTTTGGGGCTTTCTGACCTGAGTGATGGAAAATCACTCAAAACTAGGAAATAGTGGGTCCATGGGTTTACATGGTGCTCTTAGCTTGAAAATGAGCACCTACATGACTGAAACTGATTATTTGGCCCACTTTTATTACAAAATCAATTTTTCCAATTAAACTATTAAAAAATAGCCTAAGTTTCGGAAAAATTAAATTTTAATAAAAAACACTTAAAAAATTAAAAAATTGAAAAATTGAAAAAACCTAGGGGGACTTAGACATGTTCATATGACTCGACCATGATGTCTAGCATGTTTATACATTGACTCATAGAATCTAATAACCTCAATAGGCCTAAATGCCAAGCCGACCACCCCAACTTTGGAGGAATGGAGTGAAAAACTCAGAAATTATCAGTCATTTATTCAACAACCAATAATAACCAAGGGAAAAAACACCCTGGCCTGATCGGATTGACAAATAAAGTCTAAGAGACCGAGTCTTTTACAGACACTATCATGCTAGAACATTTATTACAATTCCCCCATGGGGTATGAACATGTGATATAGTACAGCAAGCACTTCCCAGAAGTACTTCCAAAGGTCTTCTGAAGTCCAAACAAGTTATCCTTGTTCGGTTCACCAGGCTCACTTGATAAAAAACCACTAAGTACAACTTAGGTGGTAACATGGCCAAGTAACACCCTAAATTGTTTTGGGTTTACTGGTGGTTTTAGGTCAAGGATAATTTGATTTTTTCAAAGTCGACCTTAATACCTTCTTTACAGACAATGTGCCCTAATAATATCCCTATGGGGGTCACAAATATGCATTTCCTGATCTTCAAGGATAGTTGAATTTGTCGACATCTCTCCGACATAATCCTTAGCCACTTGCAATGGTCCTTTAACATGGAGTATATTGTCCAATCGTCAAAGTAGACTACCATGGTCTTGTAAATATATTCTTGAAATGTTTTGACAACAATTCTAGAAAATACTGTAGATGCATTTTTTAATCCAAAAGGCATAACCTTATAAGCAAATGAGCCAAATTCACATATGTTGTTTTTTTTTTATCCTGTTTAGCTATTGGCACTTGGTTATAAACTGAGAATCCATCTGTAAATGAGTAGCATTCATTTCCTATAACTTCATTTAAGATTTCATCTGCATAAGGAGTTGGAAATGGGTCTGTAAGTGTGACTTTATTTAGTTCTCTGAAGTCGACACAAATTCTTAGTTTCATCGGATCATGTTTCTTAGGTTGTACAACCATTGGACTTGCCCATTCTAATTGGTCAATAGGATAGATGATGCCTGCTGCAAGCATGTTATCAATTTCTTTTTTGACTATCTCTTTGTATTTTTGAGCTAGCTTATATGGCCTTTTCTTCACAGGTTGAACATCATGTTTAGTGTCAATCTTCATTTCTCCCATTTCGTGGACTAAACCTTTGAGATCTGTATAATCTCTGGAAAATACATCTTGGAACTCTTTTAATAGGTTCACTACTTTTGTTGTCTGTTCTTCATTCCAGTAGTCTCGAAATCTTGGCCATTTTTTGTCAGTCATCATTTGAGATGTAGACTTCTCTGGTTTTGACTTTAGCATCTAGCCATTCTAGAGCTTTGGCTTCATTGATTGGTCGACTTCCTTCCTTAAACTGTGAGAATTTGGTAGGAAAGTCAGCTGCAGTCATTCTGTTAGTATCCTCTTTGTCGGTTGTTTCAACTTTGAATACTATACGAATAGGTTTGGTCGTTTCGACATGGTTTGATTTCCATCTGAAGCTTTTCCCTTTTGTATTTTCATTTTCTAACTGTAGTCTTGTCGACTGTGGTATTGTCCCAGTTTGTATACTCTTACAATTCATTGTCTTTCGGTTATCTTTTAAGGGTTTGTTTTCTGTCGGCTGTATAAATTCTTTAATCTGTTTTGTTGTTTTGACTAAGTTTTCATTTTGTGGTATAAAGTTGAAATATTTAATGAAATTTTATTTGAGTTCATGCCATAGGAAGTTTTCACCCCTAGATTCTTCCATTTTATACCATTTGTTTGGTAAGTCAGCGAGGGTTGATGGAAATAGGTGTGGCCATGCTCGTTCATCTTTGTATCCAAGTTTTCTCCATTCTTTTTCACATGTCTTTATATGGTCTTCTGAATTCTGACCTTGAGTGAATATGGGTATCTGAGCTTGTTTGGTTAACTTATTTCCTCCAAACCTTTCGAAAAAGTAAGTCGAAGCTGATGACCAAGTTTGCAATCTTATCTGATGGGTATCCCCCCATCTAGCAGCTTGTCCTGTAAAAGTTTCTACTAGGTTTTGAAGTCAGCCATGTTCACCAATATTTTTGGGCACTTGTTCTATGTGCATGACTGGTGATTCTCTTTCCTTATAACTTGGTACTTGTGTAGTATTTACATTGGTAGGTTTTAAAGTAGGGTATTCCCTAATTTTCTTCTCAAATATTTTTGGGACAATGGACACTATGAAGCACTGTTGGGTGGGATTTTTCTGTACTTTTTGAATAGTCCAACACCCTCTTGCTTGTGTTTCGTAGTTCTTGACTTCCCAATCATATAATTTTGCATCTGAATTATATCCGACTGAGTCTTGATTTCCTAAGTAAAGTTCACCATATGTGTTAGGTTATGTGTAATATTCGTTATTCTGTATCTGGTAGAGTTGTCGGATATAAACTTCTTCGTCGATAGGTTCTATCCATGGTTCTCCTTGGGATGGATGAATAGGTACAATGAACTTTTGTCCATTTCCTTTCAATTTTATTCTTTCCTTGTCTAGGGATATCGGCGCTTTCATCTTTCTACCCCAAGGTCGACCTACTAATGCTAGGAAGGAACTAGATCCTTCCTTAGGGTCAATGATTTTGAAGTCGACTTTGGTCGATATTCATTTTATCATTGTATCAACATTTTTCCAAACTCCAATAGGTTCAATTAGGACCTGGTTGGCTAGTTTCAGGTATATACCTAAGTCATATAGTCGAGGTATGCCCAGTTGTTCCCAAGTGTCACAAGTCATGATGTTTACTTGTGATCCAAAGTCGAGCACTACTTGTCGGACATGGTATCCTTCAATTTCTAGGTCAACAAGTGGGTCGGCATCACTTTTATCTTTTTTATTTAAACTGCGGATATCCTTTGTTTGTTTTTTAGAGTTGTTGTGTTTTATTTCATATAGCAATTCGATGAACTAAGATACTGAGTTATATTTTTGTACGAGCTGTATTAATTCTTTTATTGTGTTATGTCTATTGTCATTAGTCTCTTCCTGTCGTGCAAATTCTTTGAATACATTTGTTTCTTCTTTATATGTTTGTTTTTCTTTAAGTGGATCAGGGTAGACATTCTTCTCTTTTATTTTGTTGATTCTTGGGTTATCACTTCCTATTTTTTTCCCTTGTTGGGTTACAATATGCAAATTCTTTGTGTTTATTACATCATTTTTTTTGCATACACGACAAGACATTAACATTTTTCTTTTTATTTATTTTTTTCAGCATGGTAGGGCAACCCTCTAATGAGTGATCCCCTACTCTGCAACTAGTACAAAATTTGAGGTCAGTTCTGTCTTTATATGGACAGTCTGCATACCGATGTCCCTCCTTATAGCATGTAAAGCATTGGATGGGTCGATGTGGTCGGTTGTCTCAATTTCCAGAGAATCTCCCTTGACCTCCGTAGCCTCCACGTCGATTGTCATACCGACGCTCGTATCTTCAACCTTCATATCTCTGATTGTTCTGATCATTTGGTAAGTTTTTTTGCTCATTATTTTGTGCAATTACAGTGGTCTGGTAGACTGCATGATAATTCTGTCGGTTCTTTAGGTTCAGATGGAAGTCGACTGTGTTATGATTTTTAGTTTCGCAGATTGCACACCAAGATACCTTGTCGTTCTTCATGTTGAACAGGCAATATTTTTTCGAGTGGTCTCCATGCTCCTGGAAAATGTCGCAAAAACATTTCGTCTGTGTGAATCGAATGCCCTATCGGTTGATTTCCTGTCAACAATTGTCTTTTGAATGTCTGGCCGTCGAGCACTTCATGCACCAGATATCCTGACTTTTTATTTTTAATTCTTTTAATGACTTATGCACGATCTCAAGTTGTTCTTCTAGTCTGTGATCAGTGGAGTATGCTGGTATGTCCTCATCCATTTCCACTTGGAGAGATTTTGTAAGTGCATCTTCGTAAATATTAAATGTCTCCAGACTTATATGTCGCGAATTTTCTGTGATAAACCTGCAAGAAACCACTGGATTAATAATTGTTCATCAATAACATAGTCCAATTAGCTAAGAAGGTCTTTCCATCGCTTATCATAATCGCGGACAGTTTCTCCTGGATTCTGCGATGTTGTTTTTAATTTCTTTGCTACCAGATGTTTTGCATCTAGAGTTTTGAAAAATGATAGAAATTGGGCTTTGATCTCAGCTTTGGTTGCTCAATGTTGTCTTTCAGAAAAGGTCATATACCAAGTTAATTCCCTTTTCCTCAAGGAACCGGCGAATTGTGCCATCTGCCTGTCTTCGTCCGTAACTTGGTTAGCCTCCCAAGTCGACTCACAGATGAACCAATGTTGTCTGGGGTCCTCATCCCCCTCATATAGAGGAATGTGTGCTGACCCATGACCCATGTTGGAATCACTGTCGCTGCTTTCAGGAGGTGGCGGTGGTGGAGGTGGGGGTGGGGGTGGTGGAGTTATTTGCTTATTCCTCTCTACAGAACTATCGTCGATGGAACTTTTATCTCCATCGGTTGTTTTCAACGTTTTGTCTTCGACCAGTAGTCGGTTGATTTCGAATTCTTCGATCGATGTCCCACTGCAACTATTTGTCCATAGTTTTGAATGTTCTGTGTCCTCCAAAGTTTTATTTGGCAGGGGGGGTGCTCCTTCATGTGTCGATAAAAGTAAGTGGATACTTCGATTGAAGGTTACCACTTGAAAGGTAACCCAATTTCCTTCTTCCGGTCAATGGATAATGAGATGTCTTCCAGTGTATGTCTCGTCGTCTAGTCGGCTCCATATACCAAAGTCACCAGCTCCTAGTTAGAGGTCCTCTTCGACAATAGTTTGTATCTGGGTACGTGGATTCAATGGAGATAGAGTTGTTCCTTCTTGGGGAGCTTCTAATTGGAGAGCTTCTGGCTTCTCTATCCACAATTCTTCTTCTGTAGGGGATGCCTCTTCTTACACGCCTTCTTCTTGTCGATCATGACCCGTCTCTGGCAGATTTCTTTCCTGGTCGGTCGCCCTAGTACTCATTCCTTTGTGCAGTGCTAAGGCTCTTTCTCTTCTTTCTTCCTTCCTTTGTTGTCACTCTTCCCTCTCTATTTTCTGAACGCCTGACATACCTTTGTGTGATACTATCTTCTTGATTTCCCTTTTGGTTCACTTCTCATTACTGGTGATTGGTATCTGCTTCTAGTCGACTAGAATCCACTCCACTTTATCATGAAATATGACCAGCTACCCCCCCATAGCCTACCTGACACTTTAGGAAGCCCAGATAGTTCGGTCTACTTGCTTAGGAAGCATTCCCACTCCCTTTCTGCAATGATTTTTTCCCACCTCTTTTGCTTTTCTACCCAGTTAGGGTTTAATGGTGGTCCGTGAAGTGATGGACGAGGTTCGACAATATGACCTACTCCCTTCTCGATCAGGAACTTAAACAGCAAGGTCGGTAAGGAACACAGAAATTGCTCGGTGAGGTCTGTGTAAAATTTCTCCTTGACGGTTTCCACTGAAGTTCTGTCTTCTACTGCTTGCTCCTCGTAGAAGTCATCGGTGATTTTTTTGAACCACTCCGACAAGTTTGTTCTTCCCTCTCGGATCAGTTTTTCTAGCAACTGTTGATCTTTAGTTCCTTCTGGCTTTTTCATCCAGTATTTTCTTCAGCAGTTGGGGTACAGATTCTACAAACTTCTCATGTGTCTCCATAAAGAATCTTTCTTTTGCTTGTGCAATCATCAATATGTTTCTTCATGTGTAATTCTGCAAATAATTTGCAATTTTGTGTTCCCACCAGTCCTTAATCTCTTGTGCTGATATCATTTGTTTTCATACATCTTAGACATGTACTATCGGCAACGGAACCAATGTTGTAATCTCACATATCACATAAGGTTACCAATAATACATACTAAAAACATACATACATAATAGATACAAGAGATAAGAACAAGTAGATCAAAATAACAAATTATATTAGCATGAGAGGGTCTATACAATACAGAATCTGAACTGTGTTCTCTTCTGGCTCAATAGCCTAATATATATGATTAAAAAACAGTTACAAAATAACTACCTATCGGTTCGGTGAACCAACACGAACTTAGGTGGCCGACGTAATCTCTAGTTTAGTCGAACAACCGACTTAGTCGGTCGATTGACTAAGTTGGCTATAGTTCAAGTCGACTTACCGACTTACTCCTCCAACAGTGGTCTTGGAGAATTTACTCACAAAGAACTATTTGTTATACCAAAATCCTGTCACCATCATGTGATAAGACATTTGACATACCTACTTGCCCTGAATCCTAGCTTCTAGAGTGGAAACTAAATGGTTTTTCATCAATCTGTCATACAAATTCCTAGCACTGTGCATGCCCCTTTCTCCAGGATCGGTACCCCTGCTCGCACCACCTTTCATCGGTTTTCCACAAGCGGTGCCACCGCCCATTGCCCTTGGTCCATAGGTGGTTATTACCAGAACCGCTCTGTCATAGAAGGAGAAGTGCGGTACCCTGGGTAAAAAGGGAAAAAGAGAAGTTTCTTGAGGCTTCTAGATGATAAGCCTCGTGTACTACCTTATCCCTACTGTTGTGGGTTGGTTGAACTCGAGATCCCTCATACTAGGATCTTAGATGCCACCTCACCCACTAATTTCTCAACCATCTCTATCCATTAAAGCCCTATAAATATGATCTCATAGCCATGGTTGAGGGGAGAACATTGAAGGTATTGTTATGTTGTTGGATTGATTCTTGGCCCAAGATCATTTGGAGAGAGCATAAAGAGCTAGAGTCGGAGATTTTGGGGATGAAGAGATGGTTTCATGGAGATGCATGTCAACACTAAGGCTTGGTTGTAAACTTCTTCATATTTCTAATGCAAGTTGATTTATGTCCCACATATGATGTTGTTGTTGTGATTTTGCATATATATGTTGCTAGATTCCTTAGTCACTAGCATAGATTAGTAGATCATATTCTGGTTGCTTTGATTCCTTTCGTGTTGAGCTTTTTTGCAGGTACACAGGTGAACTGTAAAAGCCTTGTATTCCAGATATCTACAGCGTCTAGGAAGAGTCTTCAACCTTTGTCCTCTATTTGCTCTGGATCTGAACCATTCAGATCAGTGGAACATCTTGATGTCCATGGGAGGTAAAATATTCCAGCTAACACTATTCCAAGACCCTAAAACCTAATCTTGTTGGTGCACCCTATAAAAGAAAAGAGTGTAATCCATTTAATTATGCGTTGATTTTAATTGGCTTATTAATCAAAAGGGTAAATGATCATGCAACTAATGGTGTTATGATGCAACAAGAAGTAAAATGCACACCTAACAATCAATGCAAATGCACTGTGTCAAATGAAAAACAGGGTATGCTACTACGTGAAGTGCAAAATTCTCCTTCAAATGAAAAATGCAATCATTCCTATATGAAAATATGACTAATACTTCTCCAAGAAAACCTAGTGCAAGTACCATGCAAAATGCAAAATGCAATGATGCATAATGATGCAAAGAAACAAATATTTTTGTAATTTTTTGAATTAAAATGAGATAATAAAGAAAAATAATGACTCTAACAACCCTAGACTCTACAAGTACTGTAAAACAACACCCAAGCAAAGCACCAAGGTAAAATATACCTAATGCACTAATCCCAAAACAAAAAATAGAAAATGCAATTACAAGAACATTTTTTTTAAAGTTCTAACTAAAAATACGTCTCTGGTCAGAAACAGAGGTGTATACAAATCCTAGAAGCATCCAAGGAGACTCAACAATCATCTAAACTCACCCAGAAACACTTAATCTTCCCCTGAAAGGAAAAACTAGGGGCATATGTGACTATGTGTAGAAAACCCACATATATACACGGATATCCCAGTAAAAACCACGTGTACACGTGACTATGAAGCAAAAACTCGCGTACAGGAAGAAAAAGAGATAAAAAATAAGGTAAACAGATAAGCTAAGACAAAATTTAATCCTATTAGACACTAGCAGGAAAACATGCCCCCAGACCTGACTCAGAAACAGAGAAATCAAGGCAATTCAAGAATATTGAATGCCGATAAAACCCCCAAAGGAAATGACTAGAAACTCCCCAGTATGGTCACCAATTCTGTTACAGAGAAAACTTCCTATGGCTTGGGGTACCACAATAGATAGAGTAACCACAAAAATCAATCCTTTCCTATATGCAAGAGAAACCAAACATCTAACACTAAAGGATCTCGAAACATACCTTATTCCAGACGGTTGATGTAGATCCCCGTTGAGCTTTTCCACTCTCGCTTGTATTAACAATTTGCTCTCTCAACATTCAGCAAACAAGACAAGCATGCTATATAATCATGTTAGACCTACTCTAGCATATATAATTAATAACATATAATCATTTAAAACCATCCATGGATTCAATACTCATTTAAATACACATTATTGGATAGAGAAAGATATTTCTATTAATATAAATCAGAGATTACAATAGTGACAACCTCTGTCGGCACGTCTGCAAATCGAAGAAACTAAGTCCTCCACCTGGGCCTCCACCACTTCAATCCTCCATCTCTCGATAGCAAGCTCACAAACAAAGGAAAGCTTGGGAAGAACACAAAGTGCTCCAAGGGACAAAGGGATGCAGACTCAAGTATAAGCTCCGGTAACAATGGACTATAGTTTTCTTGCTCTTCAATTCCTCCCTTTCAATGTATCCAAAGGGTTCCTTATATAATGCTTCAATGGGTTAATGGAAGGTCAAATCTGAGAAATATCAAGGAATATGGAAGGCCAAGAGAAAAGTGACTCAGATCCACACCAAGGAAAACTCCAAAACTATTTGGCCTTTTGCACACATCACGATGTACATGGGTTTAAGGGTCAAATCCGCGTATATACGTGAGAATAGGTTTAAAAGTCGCGTATAGAAAATAATGCATGTTTTTAGGGATGATCTTGGAAACATCAAAGGTACAAAAATGGTCCATGGGGTCTCAAGAGTCTGGAAAGGGACAGGGAAGGCCATAAAGGTGTGATCCACTATGTGTGGTAAAATCAGTTGTAACAATCGATATTGTGATGATGACGATGATGACGATGATGGAGTAGATTATGATGATGAGGAGGAGGAAGAGGGTGATGATGATGATGATGATGACGATAATTATGAGAGGATTATGATGATGATGATGATGATGACGATGACGTCGAAGATGATGATGATGAGGAAGAGGATGATGATGATGATGGTGGTGGTGGTGGTGGTGGTGGTGGTGAAGATGATGAGGAAGAGGATGATGGAGATGATGATGATGGAGTGGATTATGATTATGATGATGATGATTTTGATGAGGAAGAGGATGATGATGATGATGATGACGATAATGATGACAAGGATTATGATGATGATGATGATGATGATGACGTCGAAGATGATGATGATGAGGAAGAGGATGATGGAGATGATGATGGTGGTGGTGGTGTTGGTGAATATGATGATCATGATGATGGATATTTTGATGATGATGATGATGGAGTGGATCATGATGATGATGATTTTGTTGATGAGGAAGAGGGTGATGATGATGATGATGATGATAATGATGACAAGGATTATGATGATGATGATGATGATGATGACGTCGAAGATGATGATGATGAAGAAGAGGATGATGGAGATGATGATGGTGGTAGTGGTGGTGGTGAAGATGATGATGATGACAGGTATTGTGATGATGGTGATGATGATGATGAGGACAATGATGACGAGGATGATGATGATGATGATGATGACGAAGATGATGATGATGAGGATGAGGATTATGAATATGATGATGATGTTGGTGGTGTTGGTGAATATGGTGATCATGATGAACATGATGATGACAACAAATATTATGATGACGATGAAAACGGAGATTGTGATGATGGAGATGACGATGATGATGATAACGATGGTTTAAACATAACGAAATAGTAATAAACATAATACACCATAAAAAATGATGTTCTGATCACATACCTCATAGATTCCAACATTGCTACAATGTCATTCATATTCTTCTTCATCTAACTCAACATCTGTATCGTCATCTGATTCTGAATCGCTATCATTGAAAATATCACTCATATCATGGTAATGATCAAAGTAATTTTCGGTTAGATATTCATCATCAATATCATAAATGTCAATTTCATTGTCTGCTACATCATTTGGATGATCAACTTCTTGGTCGGATTCTTCATCTGACACATCTATGTCGATGTCCAACTACTCTTGATCTACATCACCTTCTTCTTCAACATTGTTGTATTCCTCTACTGCATTATACTTGATCGGTATTCGTCTTGGATCATATCTACCAATGTATGACCAACCTGCTTTACCTGGAACCTCTGAGTAAAAGACCTTCTCACATTGACTTAGTAGAACCTAAGGCTCTCTACCTGGTTCAAGTGCCCTTGTATTAACCATGGAAAATCCATTGGCATGCTCAATAATAGTTCTTTTGGGATCACGTTCATTCATTCGTAGCCTATACCATTTGACCTAAAACATAACTACTTTAAAGGAACTAAAGTCACACTCAAGTATATCTTCCAAATAACCATAATACCTATTTTCATATACTTCTGGATGCTTGTCACTTCTAGAGGAAACATTAGTGACTTGACAAACTGCATCTATCCAACAATCAAATGTTTTCCTCTTGTCATCCAAATTTTTGATGCAAAAATTATGACCATTGCACCACATAGCATTGTGATGTATTAGATACATCATGCGCGACGCGGTAAATAAGTATATAAGAAGACATTTCCAAGATAAATATTTCAATACAGTGTGAAACAACGAAAAACATGAGCAAGGTAAATATACTTGCCTTTTTATCTTTTAAATCGCATGCTAAATCAATTTCCCTTTGCATAAGTTTGGGATATTCCTCTCGATTACGATGCATTGTTTTAATCATTTTACTAAACCCTTCCCATGTTAAGGTACCATAGTATTTTGTACATAGTTCAATCCATTCCTCCATCCAATCAACATTTTTTGCAATGTATAAATGTATTGCATCCCACACGCGCCCAACTATATGAAAAAAAACAATTAAAAAATTTTAATTAGCTATCATTAAAGGCAATAAAGTTTACCTTAAAACACTGATGGAATAATAAAAATTACATAAATCAAAAAAATAATTGTATAATAAATAAAATGTACACCATTCTCCTTTCCTTTCACTTTCCTCTTTCTACCTTTCCCCGACAGGACCCGCCCTTCAAATTTGTTGATGGAGTCGACATGCCAAATGCGAGGCATATTGATATTTTTTGCTAAATTGGGAAGATACTGACTAATGTACACCATGGATTGATATAGCATATATCCCTACACCATAGAACCCTCAGGGCATGCACTTTGTCTAAAAAATCCTTCAATGACTTCAAATGTCTTTCCACCATCCACATTGACCTTGATTTTACAATTCCACACTATTCAATCTCCTCAACTTGGTGTATGAGACAATGTTCTTGTGCATTGAAAAATGTTGGAGGTAAATACTTCTGCATTTCACACATTAGAAGAGGAATTTCTCTCTTCCAATATCTAATATCTTCTTTATGGATTTATTTAGATGAAATCCACCTACAAAAGATGCAATAAAATAACATGAATGATTAAGAAGATTGAGGCATATAATATATATGAAAGTTTGAAGTTGTAAAACACAATATGTCAATAAGCAATGCAACCAAAAGAACGTCGAACATTTTTCATGCAGATAAAATTGTTACGTACCTCATGTATTTACCAAGATCATATATAACTTGTTTTATGTTTTCTTCAAAGCTATCTGGGAGAGCCATAGGTAGAACATATTGTAGCAAAAATAAAATAATTATCTAATGTTTCCAAATAGGAGAGAACAATTACTAAAAATATTTACTTAATGTAAATTATATATGTAAAAAATTACCTTAATGAATGTATGCTAGTCATGAGTTTTAACACTGCCAAAATCACCTTTTTGGGTTAATATATTTTTTATGTTCAACGAAAACCCCGTCGGAAACCTTATTTTTTGAATGACCTATTTTATAGCATTTCTTTGTTTCTCCATCAATAACCATGGAAGACTAATATTTCGGTTACCATTTCTGGCATTGGAAATAATTACACTTTGCAATGCATGATTGGCTTCTGCAATGTCACTACAAATTTTTCCAATTTTATATTTGTCTGGCCTTCCATCTAATGTCTGCCATATCATTTATGTTACATTCTTCCTGATATGCATTGTATCAAACAAATGAGCTATTTGTAGGTTCTAATAGTAAGGAAACCTACTAAATTGTATGGGATAACTCTTCATTCCTCATGGAAGCCCATTCGTGCCTAAAATACATTCATTAAAAATAAACGAAAAAACATTTACAATGATTCATGACACCCATGGTAGAGAAGATTCAATAAAAATATAAAAAACATAATATTACGTGAATACATATTGTATGCTGCATATACAATTTGCATACCTCAACGATGTCTGTTATATTCCAACTTCCATAGGCGAGGTGTCATTCTTCGTGGTTTCTTTGCATTCTCTTCTTTACCATTGAATTTGTTTTTTCAATAGTTCTATACCTATGGTTCTTAGGGAGGAATTCCATGTACTCATCAAACACCTCCTTTGCTAAACTTCTTGAACGACGAGATTTTATCCTAGGACCACATACTGCACATGAAAATTTTCCCTTTGTTTGAAGACCTACGAGATATATGTACTAATGTTATAGCTGCATCAAAGGATTAGTAATTTAAGATAAAACAAAATGCATGTTTTTAACGTTAAAAACATATAATATTAACGACATGCGACATAAAGTTACATACCACAAAAATGTGTTAACCCGGGAGCGCCATGAATTGTCCATGCAAGTATTCCATGGAACTGAAATTGTTTATGCCCTATTGGTCTAGAGATGTCATACATAGTGATTCCAGCCCATAACTTCAATAGCTCATCAATCAGAGGCTCAATATACACATTCATATCTTAAACTTGGTACTTGCCTAATTGATCAATAAACATGCAATATTGCTATCTAGTTATCCATCCAAATGTATAAAAGGTGTTCTCATGCAAAAATTAAACAAATAACTTCATGACATAATATAATTGCAAATTTCAATAAAATACCTGGAATAAACATTGCCAACATTGTGTGCTCTCTCTTAATGGTCATCCAAGGAGGTAGGTTGTTGTTTATGACGAAAACAGGCCACACTGAGTAACTAGAACGAATCTCACCAAATGGATTGAAACCATCAGCTACCAATGAAAGTCTAACATTACGAGGCTCATCTTTAAAAATTGGCCATTTTTCTTCAATGTTCTTCAATGCAGAACCATCTATAGGCATTCAAAGAACACCATCGTCACTTCTGTTCTTCGCATGGTAATCCATAAACTGCGTTGTACTTGGCACCTGAATAGTCATTGGAAATGTGGAATTATGGGAATATAACGAAGAAATTTTTGAGGGACCTCTTTTGTTAATTGATCAGTTCGATATCTACTAATTTCACATTGTGGTCATTTGCTTTTTGATGCATCCTGTCCATAATATATAATATGATCATTAGGACATGCATTAATAGATTGATACTCCCCTCCAATTTATTTCATAATCAAGAATACCTCTTGATTTGTGCATGGTAAATTATTTGATGGTGGTAATAGAAATTCACCCAACAATTTGCAACACTGACAAAAAGTGAATTGTAAATCATATACGTCATAAATAATTCATATCCATAATTTATGAATTAATTAACACTAAAAATAGAGGAATCTAATCAACTTTACATACCTTAGGAGCTATGTGAAACAAGTGTTTGATAAAACATTCAAAACATTCAAGTTAACCAACAACAATATAACATATAGAATATTGATTATTGATCCTTCATAAATAGGTTGTTGGGACTTCTCGTCAAGAGGAACATCATGAAAATCGTGGAGGTTGTCCTCATCCAATGGAGCAAATGTGTCTTGTAGCAATATATTTATCTCCTTTTCAGTACCATTAGTATCAATAACGTCATCTTCGTCCATAGGATAATTAAGAACTCCATCGTCAATAGCATGATATCCATGCTCGTCGTCTTGTAAAGTAGTATTTATACTATTATGTGGCAAATAGCTCTCTGGCAGTCGACATCTTGGGGGAATTGTATTTATATTTACAAACAATGCACTAACATTACTGTATAATATACAACACATATATTTAAAATTATAAAAAAAATTGTGAATACGCTATCAGTACTATTATAAGACGTACAATATGTAATGAATAACATCTTACCAATGGATGATATTCATACCCCCCTTCAGCATGCCCCTTCTCCTTACAATGTTTTTCAACTGATGTTCATAAAATTCTTCTAGTTCGCAAACCTCTGCAATTATTGCAAGGACAATAACACTTTCCATCACCCTTCGCCTTTAATGCTGCCATAGCCTCAGCATACCTCCTATTGTTTTCCTCCCAAGAAAATGTATTTGACATTCTGATAGCCTATAACAACAAAATAAACTCATTAATCAATATATAACGTACATCTTAAAATAAATACATAATATCAAACAGTTATTTGTTTCTCAACTTCCTTTTAACTAATATTAATGACTTATACATAATCTTGACTTATCTTTAACATATACTTCTACTGCACAAGTCACTATACAAAATAGTGCACAAGCGAATGCAAGCTATACTACACAAGCTAATACGAAATATTATATTGCACGATCTATTACAACATGTTTTACAGAATTTATAACATTATAATTAATACAACACCAGCAAGCTTGTTAGCAATAAATTTTGAACTTGTGATCCAAAGTCCCAAGATCAAGTGCAAGGCTAAAGGAAACTAAGAAGGAATACAACGTCACCACACAAAAACCCTCTTCTCACTTAAGACTATATCTTCTCTAGTACAATGACCTATCCTATAATTAGGATTGCTAAAGCATAGGCTAATATGGTTCAAGGTGGGGCGAAGATTTCCTTTATCCCAACAGAATATTATTTGATTGTTTAAGATTTTTTAAAGGAGGGTTGGAGGTGTACGATCAATGCCCAAAACACATTTGGACATATGGAGTCAAAAGAGTGCTAGAGGGATGGAAATGGATGGGTATGATTCAACAAGGTGTTGTTAGAAAGATGCAAAAATTAGGAATGGTTGTTGATTTAAATGTTAGGAATTATATGTTTGCATGCCCTTTTAGAGGTGCCCACCAATGAAATTGCTAATACAACAAAATGTGATCTTATTCCAAGATGAAGTTCACCATGACTGATTTCTATGAAATACAACAACATAAATGATTCGCCTTAAAAATAAAAATAAAAGGAAGTAACAAGTAGTTACATATTGTTTTAATTCCCTTCTTGAATATCTTATTGCAACATATTTGAAGTGTAATTTCCAGCACATATAAATAACAAAGTGGGATGAATGGGTAACTACACATAATAATAAATCCCTTGAAATCACACAACCTTATAAGACAATAAACATAAATCAAACAATAGAGTTCTTTATCCAATTCTCCAATAATCATTACAATAGGAGGAGCTCATCTTATATAGATGGAGAGCTCAAAACCTCTAATAAAATAAGAATATCCAATGCGAAAATATATATCTCCATAGGGGGGAGTAAAGATACAATGTTCTCCAACTAATTCATAACAAGTCAAAAAACCTAAAGAAATGAAATAAAAAAACAAATGGATTTAAAATTGAGGATTCCACATGTCCCTATCTTATGAAAAAAGATTCCTTATTCTCATACATGTTGATTATGCAAAAGAATCCATGAAATAATAAACAATGATCCCCAACTATGCGCCCTCCAAGAAATCCTCCAAAACTAGCATAGATTGGTGAACATAAGGGAGAGATCCACTAGAACCATGTAGATTTGTTTATAATATAATAACAAAATGGCTATGGTTTGTTGATTTGTAACAACTCTTTCCTCCACATGTGTGAAACAATAATAAATTAAAAGGGTCACTCCATCAAATGTCATCATGTGCCTTAGTGCTTAAGAAATGGGAGTGCTCCATTAGAAATGAGGGGTCAAATCTATATACACCATAAAATATCCCAATAAAAATGGGTCACACTATTATTGTTCATGTTCATTAATATACTAGAGATTAAAAGGTTTCAACAAATTCACATGATAAAGGGCGCAAAAAAAAAGGCCGCAACAAAAAAAAACTAGTGCATTGCCTAGTCAAACTAACCTGGAAAACGAATGAGAAAAAAAATTCTATGTGTCAAACCTGTATCGGAATATTCAAATCGCAAAACAATAAAGCAATAGAAAGAACATTGCAACTCTAGCAAATGATTATGAACAAATGACTTATGAACATGTATTTATAGATCTTTGAGGGTTGCAGTTCCGAGAAAAATGGACAATGGTCAAATTTTAATTAAAGAAATAATCAAAATGACCATTTAAAAATAAATAAAAAACTAAAGATTCGACTTTCGTCGCTCTATCGATGGTATAAGACTTATGCTTTTTTTCGTCGCACAAGCGACGCAAGATGGCTCTCATCTCATTTTTTCATCGCAATAGCGATAGTTCTGGAGTTTCATCGCAATAGCGACAAATGTCGGGCTTTCAATTTTTTCAAAAATTTAAAAGTGATTTTCTACGAAAACAGAGGTTTTACTAGTTTCGTGGGAATTTTAAGCGATATGTAGTGGTGAAAAATTATAGTTAGTAAAACTGAACCTTCAATTATAGAATAAGTATAGGCACAAAAATAGGAATAAGGCTGATCTTTCATAAGCAAGTTAGGTAGTAACTAAACAAAGGTTATTCTGACTACACCAAGGATTTAAACCTGTAAATAGGAAAAGGAAATAAATACAAAGTCTCTTCTTTTATGTACACATTAAGGTATTTACAATTTTCAAACACATTAACTTCAAGCTGAATAAAAAAACAAATGTACAGATCCAAGTTCCTCCTTAATACTCAGTTTACAATAATCTTTCCAGGATAAGTGTCATGTCTCTTAAAAACAAACTCTAGAATCTAGAATAGAAATAACTAAGCTAGAGTCTTACAAGGGAATCTTAAGCCCAGTTTTCTTAACGATTAAAATTGTTTATTAACACCAAGTCGAGATTATCGACAAACCGTAGAAATGGTTACAGGCTTCAGGTCGGGTTGGTGTTGTTTCTGCAGTATTTTCCTTTGCAGAAGGAAGTTACAGACAACCTTAGGGCTTATTTCATTTTGAAATAGTATAGTTAACTAATAAAGTATAAAAAAATTTCAACAATAAGGGAAGTTACATACAATGTCATGGTCTATTAAACATATATATACAAAGTTAAAAACTCCAAATAAAAGGATTCTCAGTCTATAAAAAAAACGATAAAACCTAGGATCTTTTTATGACTGAAATAATATCTTTAAGGGTCTTCCAATTAAATCCTTTTTCCAAAAACCCTGATAAATGCCAATTGAAAGATAACAACTAAGTAACATTTTAAACTAATATCTAAACCTCGTAAAGTTTATTTTCTTTTAGTAGTCAAATATTTTGATAGAGCCCTCATGGCCCTTATCTCAAAACCTACTTGGAAAGGAAAAGACTCCACAGCTAAATCCTTTCAGTATTTTGGTTCATTACGAATAACTTTAACCACAGATGTTTTAAACTAAAGAAAGGAGTGTATACAGAAAACCCTCACGGGCTTTATCCCATAACCTATCCATTATATTTTATTAACAAACCATTAATGATCTTACAGCGATGACTTAGTAGCCCAAAACAAAAAATCAACCATAAGAATACACGGTCTTATTGAGTTACAACAACATGAAGCAGTGCAAGAAAAACAACGAATTAAGCAGTTGTATACCCAGTTGCTACAGGAAAACCGTAATACAATTTAAAAAACATTTGTATAGAAAACCCCGACGGGTTCATACAGAGATACATTATTTTCTTTATCAAAATAACGAACTCTGCTTTAGAGTGGCTTTTGAAGCCCAAACCTAAATCAAAAAAGTAAGGCTCACGGCCGCAATGCCGTAAAACCAACTAGGTTATGAATCCCTCATGGGTCAACAAAATCGAAGGTTTCACATAAATACAACTGGTATAAAACATTATAGAAGTATTTATAAATACCATATCTTGCAAAATAAAGTGTCTTAGTCGCAATACTCCACAGATAAACCATTTATTTACATTCTGGAATTACACAGTAGCTTAAACAAACCGAATTTTCAATATCAAAACCCTCACCAGTACTTACAACATTAACAAGTCTATAACCAAAAAGAATATACAGATTAGTATAGTCTATTAGGACTCCACCTATAATTAAGTCTAGGTATACCAAAGTATTTCTTATCACTTTCTTAACAACGAATAGCAAAATAAAATAGGCCCAAACCACAGAGGTTTTAACACACACCAAGAAACCTAGTTTTTCTCCACAGAGCCATGATAAGGTAAGACTACGAGTCTTACCGGTCAACTTGACTCCTTAGATTGATGTCCATTGAGGATCTCTTCACATAGGACTACTTGTTGTTCTTGCATGCACATTTTTGCAGAGGTTAAAACAAAAACAAATCTAAATGTTAAACTGTCCCTAAAATTTTAAACTACAGAGCATGAGTTTAAAGACGGAGACTTTACCTCATTGACGTTTTAGAACCAGACAGAGTCACCAAATCTTTGCTAGTTTCAATATGAGGAGATAAGGGTCGAGTTCTTTAACCCCTCACTAGTACATAATATCAAAATTGCAACAGTTTTTCGTTGTTATTTCCACATTTCGTCGTCTCAATTGTGACAATAACGATCGCGATGTTTCATGGGACTTATTTCGTGGATGAAACGACAAAATTTATAAGCCATCAATATAGAGACGAAAACTAGTTTCCACGTGTCTTCTGTACGGTGGCCTTGAAATAGATTTTTTTAATTCATTTTCTACGTTTCATTGCTCTATCGACAAAGTTGTCCTCCCTATAACAACGAAAAATATGGCCAAAAACTGTTAGGAAAATTTTTGTTTCCACGCAAAACCGTGGAACAATTTCAACGAACGTTTGTCTCTCTATAGACGAATTATGGAATTTCAACAGAATTTCTTCCACGCAAAATTGTGGAAAACCAATCTCTATCGACGAAATATGTAAGTTGAATGGTAATTTTTCCACGAAACTTCCTCACTATAGCAACGGTATTCATGGAAATCCACCAAGGGTTTCGATGGTTTTGCAATACCCGCAATGAAAGTTCGTCGATATTGCAATGAAACCTGGAGGTTTCAAAAAATATATAAAAAACCATGGAAAGGCACCTTCCTTTCCATGGGTTTGGATCTTCAATAAGTGCTTGTGAAAACATACATACTATATTTTAAAGAAAAATAAATGGATAAAATATAACATAGGAAAGGTGATTTATAGAAAAGAAATATATCAGGAAAGTAAGATATGGGAAAAAACATATTGAAGTAAAAGGAAAAAAAATAAATGGGAAGTTCAGGGGGGAGGTCAAAAAGTGTTAACTGATTCTAAAAAATAAGGCATAATGATTTAAAAAGTGCCCAAAAGTACCCAAAGTGGACCTAAGCACCCTAATTATTTCCTCAAAAACTATTTTGCCAATTAGGATGCACAAATTCATAATAATTGGCTAAAATACATAATTAGAGGCTAAAGTGGCACCTCTTAGAGTGGATTCTATGACAAGGTAGGAGGGTACATATATAAAAATACCATTGATAAAATACGTTGTAATCACCACAAGGATTGTATAAACATTAATTAAATGATATTCTAGGCACCACTGAGAGCTTATTTCTATGATAAGGTAGGGGGGTACATCTATAAAAATACCATCGATAAAATACATAAGAACCATTGGGCTCGAATCAACTTATTGTGATATGAAATTAGGTTAAGCCCACTGGGGCTGAAAGAGCTCACAAGGGCTTGGAAGAATGCCCAGAGAGCTTGAAAGAAGCCCATAGAGGCCTGTAGATACTCATAGAAGCTTAAAGAAGCCCACAAGTTAGAAGTAAAGGAAGCCCATGTTTTGAATATGAAGGGAGCATGAGCTTTGAAGACTCAGGAAGCCCGTAGGTGTAAATGAAGCCAAAGAAGGTCAATCCCACAATTTATGGAAGAGATGAAAATGAAAAACTAATCCTTCTCATGCAACCACCTCAAGCATGGCCAAAATCAGTCAAAGTTAGTACCAAATATGCTCGAAAGAAGAAAAAAATCCCTTTAGCACATGATAGGAAAGATACATGTTAATCAACAAACAATTGACAACTTATTTCTATTATTTTACTATGCATGATCTCATATAACAAAAAATTCATCATAGATCACCTTTTGGCATTGATCAGAAGTAAGTTGCACAGCTGAGCATGCAATTTGTAGTTTAGAAACCATATCATAATTGACTTGGAGACACTCCTCGTGAAATATCATCACTTCCTCTACTACATTTGAAGAGCTACTAGTGATAATTTATCATACTACAAAAAACATAAGGTGCATTGAATTTGTCTTTATTGAAAAATAAATAAATAATAAAAAAATAACTCAACCTCTAGGGAAAAAGAGTAGTTGTTCACCTGGAAAATCTGTGTAGGATCTTTGTAGTGCCAACTGGTGGTAAGTTGTTTTGATATTGCTCATTATTTGAAGAGGTGAATATGAAAATTTGATCCTTCTTATGCAACCACCTCAAGTATGGCCAAAATTGGTCAAGTTAGTATCAAATATGCCCATACGATAAAAACAGTCCCCTAAGCACATGATGCGAAAGAGACATGTTAGTCAACAAAAAATTGACAACTTATTTCTATTCTATTACTAGGAATGATCTCATGTAGAAAAAAATTCATCATAAATTGCATTGCTTTGTCGGCGTTGTTGCTGCATTGGAGCATCACTACTACCTATACATGTCTTGGCAGTTTCTCTAGTCACGAGTTGTAAAAACTCCTACAAACGAAAAAAATTACTTTATCAAATCACTTGGAAAAATAGAAAACATAATATCAGATATGAAATTTTTGTCATAGCTCAAAAAAATATGTGAAGATTCCACTTACCCCATAATATTTTATTTGTTCTTTCAGCTCTTCCATCCTTGCCCTGATCTCCTGTGTCATGGGCCTTATGCAAGCCACGGAAATCATTTCTATGTTTTCCTTTTTCAGGGCCTTCTTTATAGTATCCACGGGTTCTATGGAATAGTAAATTTCATCCTCAAGCTCCTCATCACCCAGATCAAGTGCACTGGACTAAATTCATCAAACAATAAAATTAAGAAAAATAACTTTATCATTCAAACATTGTTATTGTAATGAAATTTAGTTACTATTTAGAACTAACACTTACCTGATGTTTGTTGTTGTGTCTGGTGACTTCCCACGGTCACCTCGTACTGATCTACTTCTAGTGGGTGATTGTCCATAGTCACCCTGGACCGTGGAAGCAGCAGGTGCCTTTCCACAGTCCCCACCCTGACACGATAAATCAATCAATAATTCACCATAAGCACAAAAAAATGCTAATGTCAACAATGGAAATCGAATGCTAACAAAAAAAATCGAAACATTTAGTTATTATATTTAACACTTACCTGACGAGGCATAGAGTGTGACCTTCCACGGTCACCCTAGACCATGGAAGCAATAGGTGCATTTCCACCGATGCCACCTTGACACAATAAATTAATAAATAAACATTATGAAAATAATTGTAACATAATAAAAAATGAGATATTGCAATAATATTTATTTTTACCTCAAAAGTAAAGGACATGCATTATGTTCCATGAAGAACATGGGAAGACCCCTGCCACAGTGTAATAAGCATGTTTTCACTTGGAAATATTTTGGGATTGGAGTTTCTAGTTATTGTAGTCATATTTAGTTGAGTCATTAATTGTAAGACCAAAAAAAATGAGATACTGCAATAATATTTACTTTTACCTCTGATGGAGAAGATACATGTTCTACTCCATGGCGATGATCAGAGCCCTGCCATAGTGTAATAAGCATGTCATCATATGGAAATATTCATAATAAGCACGAGAAAAGTGAATGGTAACAGTGGAAATTGAATGTTAATAGAAAAAATCTCAACCGTTTTAGTTATTATATTTAACACTTACCTTATGGGGCATAGAGTGTGGCCTTCCACGGTCACCCTGGAGCATGGAAGTAGAGGACACGTGTTCTGTTCCATGATGACCATGAGCAGACCCCTGCCACGGTGTAATAAGCATGTTGTCACATGGAAATATTCTGGGATTCTAGTTTCTATTTATTGTACTCATATTTAGTTACTATATTTAGTTGAGTCGGTTTATGCCAGAAATTGTTTCCAGACTATGAGAAAACAAGCCAACATGATATCAAATATTTCAATAAAACAAAACTATGTTTTTAGGGTTTTTTAAGGTTTTCTGGTTGTGAAGTTTGGTGACAAGAGGGAATGCATTCATAACCCAAATAAGAAGTAAATCACAAGTATAGAAAAGCTGAGATGCATAACATAATAACCATGTATCTAATAGAAAATAGCACTGAAGTTCATCCACAAATGGCAAGCACTACAAGCATAAAAAATTTAAACCAGCAATGAAATTACCAACTGAGTAGCTAAACAAGCTATAAATGAGGCCAAAGAACAAACTGAAGGGTAAAATGGAGCATATATTTCATAATCAGTTCTTCAAATACACATGAGAGTCAATTACTTAGCTTATCAACAAGTCAGGAGACCTCCTCTATCCAGCTAAAAAGTCAAACCCTTAGTCCTCTTTGTGACATCCCTTAATACTATCCTTCAAAATTCAGTTAAAGACTAAACCCTAACTGCTTTTTCAACCTACTCATCAAAATGGTTTTATCAAAATAATAATTACAAAAATGAAATATTCTTCAAAACATAACAAATAATTGATTTTTTTAACAAGCCTCATAGATCTTTAGCTGCCTCTGCTAACAAAGCTATCCCCTCTAAGGCTTGGGCCTTTCTCCTAGCCTTCAGTTGCTTTGCTTCCATCTCTGCCATCTTTCTAGTGAGCTCTTCATTTTGTTGTTGTAGATATTTGATGGTCTGTTTTAACATTGTAAATTGTGACTCTGTATTTATTTTTCTTTTCAATACCTATTTTGAGACTGCAATTAGCTCCTGGTAGTGGCAATTCACCTCATCTATATCTTCTCTGAGTCTTTTATTGGCCAAAACCAAACCATCATTTGTCTCCTGCATATATTATATCTGATGTTTATACTGCTTTATAGTTCTCTGTAAATTTTCTTTCTCTGAATCAAATACTTTATTTCCTAGTGTACTTTGCATCTCATGGGAAGCCATGGAATGTTAAGTCTCCTATAGATTTTTTCATCTTCTGGTAGAAACTCTATAGGAGTCTCATGAAAACTTAGGTTTTCTTTAGTCTCAGTTTCACCAGGAACATTTTCATCAACCATCGGCTTGTTTTCTGAGTGAGAAACCTCTATCTCACCTTCTTGTTGCTCCTTTAACATTTGGCCTCGTATTTCTAAAAATACATTAGACAGTTTGGCCTCAATGAGGGCAGATTCTTTTTCTGATTTCATTGGTTTTTTCCCTTTGCTGTCACCCTTTTCAACATCTAGTTTTTCATTAGAGGAGGAGTCAAAATCGTAGTTACCCCTTCTTTATTCAATTTAGGGTTTAGTAATTTCTTCATATTCAGCCTGAGCTTGTTCCTGGGTCTAGTCTTTGGTCTCCACACAGGAGCAAGTTCTCCTACCATTTTTAAATTTTTACCTTGATGGATGACAGAGGCTAATTCCATGACTTTAAGCTTGTTTTTCTTTGGTACTGTTACCCTATCTTCCTGACTGTGAAATTCCTTTTTAGTGCTAACCTTAGTTTCATTAATAACAGGAATCTTATCCTCCTCAAACAGATATGTTTCATCCTCTGACAAGATTGTAATGGGAATTTGTTTTTGGACTTTAGTGTCCTCTTCATCACCTGAAACCTTCTATGTAAGTACAATCTTATCATCAACAAATGTCTCTACTATTGCATCATCCTGAATAGGCTGAGTCTGCGTATTAACAGACTGCAAATCTTTGTTCTCACTATCATCTAGATGTTGTTTAGATTCACAACCTTCTTTTGCAGGATCTGCAACTTCCTTTAATTGGATAATGTCTTCATTTTTAACCTTTGTTTTTTGTCTTATTTTTCTAATCAAGGTCTGTCCTTTATCAGCCTGCTTTCTATTAGACTGTCCTTCTTAACTATTCTGAAACCCTGACCAAAAAAATAAATATTCCCAATTTTTTACTTCTCTCTGCAAAACACTGTTGATAATGAGTTTAATAAGTCCATGGTGAAAAATGGATTGTCTAGTATGATCTTGGTTTTCTTTGATTCTGCTAGACATCTTCTATAGGCTCTTTAGCAAGAAGAAAGGTAGGTTCATCTTTGATTCACTACTAAGGTGTTGAAGGAACCTGAAATGGTATTTAAAAACGAAGGCATACCTTCCTTCACATGTAATATAACTTTGTAAAACCTTGATAGGTTCTACCCATTCAGCTCTGAAGTTATGGATGGGCACACCCTTACCCCAATCTGGAACAATACCAGGCAATAGATACCTTTGTGCATTAAAGGTAAATGGCACTTTCTTAAACCAAAGTTCTCCCTCCTTTTTAACCCTTGTTGCCTCAACCACCAAATATGTGGTCAATTTGAATTTCAAAGTATCAAAAGATACATTATCTTTGTCATAATGCTGAGCAAACTTATGAGAGACTGCAGCATTGTATCCATCAATTTTATTGAAAAATATCAACCATCCTGCATTTTCAAACAGCTCGGCACATCCTGGAAATTTATCTATCCAATTGAGATCAATGGGCTTGGCCCTATTAGTTTTTCCACTCCTCTTCATCTTCTGTATGGTTTTCAGCACCTGTAATTAATCTCATAGTTTATTTTTCTTCAAATTTGCATAGTCTTGGCAATCAATTTTCCTTTGAACTCTCACAGTCTGTTTATCTTCAAATTTACACAGTCTACCCTATCACCAGTTCAGGAAATGCTTTGTGCCAAGTTTTAATTATTTGGCTTAATCACAGATTCAGAAATCTCCAACAGTATTTTTCTGAACTTTACTAACTCAAACAATGCATATTTAGATATTTTGATTAATATCTCATCATTGAAAGTCTATTGAGTAAGTAAATTCATGTCTTTCTTTAAAATTTTGACATAATAGGGATTTATAAAAAAAAACCCTAATTTTAACAAACCTTGTCAAAGGGCACATGGGATACCTCATTCAAATATTGATAGAGGTGCTAGAAGTCGATCCCTCGACAGGTTATGTGTTGAATTGCACGTTCCAGCTGTCTTCAACCCTCCAGATCGCTTCTAACTGTCACCGCTAGGAAGCCCTAATTCTTCCATCAACTGTCAAATTTCTAAATTTTCAGCAATATATCTCCACCATGACATTCAATTCCTTCATAATCTTCAGCTTAGAAACCTATTCTCAAAAATTTTGCCTCGTTCCACTCACTGTCATCATTTGCCATGAATTTGCATACAACTGCCACGATCTCCCTCACATGATGACCAAACACTTGTTTACATGATTAGCTTAGCAAGACACGTATCAAACATGTTAATTGATGTGATTAACACCTTAGGAACGAAATCATCAAAAAAATCGGGGTGAAAAATGACCATTTGGGCACTCGCGACTTTCTTGTAGCACGCCAGTGCATTAATTTCGCTCTTGTGCTACAAGAAAGTTCAAACATACAATTTATGTCATTTGATCACTAATATAGCTTTAAGACTTAGTTTATATGTTTAATCTTTGATCTTGGTGTCATTGATGAAACCATTAATCAATATACACCTTATAGAACCCTTCAAAAAACGAACTCCACGAAAAAAAATTATAAAAGCAAGCTTAAAAAATAGGAAAAAATCAAAATGATGAAAACCTAAAGGCATAAACTCAAAATTGAACTCTACACCAAAATTTACTAGAAGCAAAAACATTAGCAAATTTCAAAAACAAAAACAAAAGCATAAAACTAAGGAAGACAAAATCATGACCTAACATCTGGCTCTTGCTGCGGGATGAAATCCTCCTTGTGAGGCTTCAAGAACCTGTAGACTAGTGCCTTCTTTTCTGCTACCTGCTTATCTGCAAAATTTCCATTGGGTTATGGAGTCCTTATTGTGTTTTACTCACATCGATATATACAATGAAAACCTAAAATTCCCCTCAAAAACTATAGAAATGCTTGAGGAATCGTCCATTAACTGGACTTGACAATTCCTCACCCTCCAAAGTTTGTAGGTCAAAAGTGTTATTTTCTAAAAACTTAGATACTGGGAAAGGGCCAAACCAGAGATTGTCAAATTTGCCATGTTTCCCTTTTTTCTCTTTCCTGGCATCCCACCTTAGAACCATGTCACCAACTGAGAAAGTGTTGTCTTTGATTTTCCTGTCAAATCTATCTTTTATCTTCAATCTATATAACTGTTCCTTTTCTTCCACTTTTTCTATGTTCTGCTGCAACTCTATCATCTCATAAATCCTTCTCTGCATATCATTAGGTTCTTCCTAACAATTCTGAAGAAACTTCATCATTGGAATGCTAAATTGAACAGGAAAAAATGCATCTATACCATACACTAATTGGAAAGGAGAAGTCCCAATTGCTTGCTTGACTGTTATTCTATCAGCCCATAATGCATATTTCAGCATAGAATCCCATGATCTCTTATTATGCTTTAACAGTTTCCTGATACTCTGAATGATATTTTTATCTAAGGACTCAGCTAAACCATTACCTTGGGGATAGTAAGGAGTTGAATGTTTCAACAAGATACCATTCTTTTCACAAAATGCTTACATTGCTTTAGACTTAAAAGCTTTTGCATTATCTGTCACTATTTTCTAAGGACACCCAAACCTACTGAGCATATTTTCTTCAATAAATTCCATAATCACCTTATATGTGGCATTCCTAGTAGGGATAGCTTCCACCCATTTGGTAAAGAAGTCTGTT
Organism: Pseudotsuga menziesii; assembly: GCA_001517045.1. NCBI lineage: Eukaryota > Viridiplantae > Streptophyta > Pinopsida > Pinales > Pinaceae > Pseudotsuga > Pseudotsuga menziesii. Next base: position 292,174 of record LPNX010719947.1, on the reverse strand, counting down.
GCAATTAAAATCCACATGTGCTGTCCTGAGGAAGATGGACTTATCTCTCCTATAAATTCCAGACCCCATTGCTGGAAAGGAGCACTTACTGCAATTGGTTTTAAGGGTAATGACATCAATTTTTGTTTGCCAGCAAACTTCTGACAAGGGATATAGGCTCTTACCTGCTGATATACATCTGCAAACAAAGAGGGCCAATAGTACCCAGCTCTTAAGATCTTGTATGTTGTTTCCTTCCAGTACTTGTGACCTCCACAAGCACCCTCATGAGATTTAGAAATCACTCCTTCAATTTCAGATTTATCTAAGCATCTGATTAGAATACCCCCAAGTCCTTCCAAAATAACTGTTGTTCCACTAAACAGTACTTAGTAGTTGTTAGCTTCAAAGATCTAGCATCTTTTCTATTGAAATGCTCAGGACATTGCAAATACAACAAAAAAACACAATGTTTGTGTACCATGTGGATGCTGAATAAAAGTCCATAATCTTCTCTTTCTCCAACTCTGCTTGATTTTCTTCCTGAGCTAGCTCTTCTGCCATCACATGCAGTCCTAAAGCTTGGCAGTTTGATTCAGCCAACAGCTTGGCTAAACCTTGTCCCTTCACTAGTTTAGTAGGTCTGATATCTACATCATACTCCATGATTTTAGCAATCCACCTACCTCTTTTCCCCTCGCTATTAGGCTGTGTCAAAACATCTTTTACAGCAGCATTAGGCACATATGAAATAACTTTAGAATGCAAAACATTGATTCTGAAAAATTTCAAGGCTTTCACCAAAGAATAGGCCTGTTTTTCCAAGATGTTGTACTTTAATTCAGAATCTCTGAGAGTTTTGCTGAAGAATGCAATAGGTTGTTCGAGAGCATCCTTATTCTTCTGCAATAGAGCAACTGCTATTGTATCTTTAGATGCAAATGAAAATGTTAGAAATTCTCTGGTGAAATCTGGACTTACTAATACAGGGGCTTCAGTAAGAGCCATCTTGATTTTTTCAAATACATTCTTTGCTTCAGTAGTCCATTTAACTTCTTGATCTTTTTTAAGCATGGCTGTAATCTGCTTGATAGTCTCAACAAAGTTCGGTATAAACCAACACAGAAAGTTGATTGTACCAATGAAAGATTGGACATCTTTTTGACTCCTAGGCAGACTTATCTTCAATATTTCTTTTACCCTTTCGGGGTCAATCCTTACACCATCAGCAAAAACTAAATGACCAAGTAATTTTCCTTCCTGTACAGCAAAGTGTGACTTCTTTGGATTAAAGGACAAACCAAATTTTCTGCATTTTAAGAAAGTATGTTTCAAATGTTTTAGATGTTCATCATCTGATTGTGAAAATACAGTAATATCATCTAAGTAAATTACCACAAACTTGTCCTTTTCTCTGACAAAAGCTATATCCATAGCCCTCTGAAAATTTGCTCCAGCATTCATTAGACCAAAAGGAATCTTATCATACATGAAAGCTCCCCAGGGAGTGGTAAAAGTTGTTTTCTCCTTATCATCAAGATGCATAGAAATCTGATTGTACCCTGAGAAACCATCAACCATAGAAATCCTCTGTGCCCCAATAACCTTCTGCAATATTTGTTCAATTTTAGGCAGAGGATAATTATCCTTTAGTGAAGATCTGTTCAAGTTTCTAAAGTCAACACACAGTCTGATTTCTCCGTTATTTTTCCTAACAGGAACTAGATTAGCCACCCATGAAGCGTACCTGAGAGGAACTATGATCTTGGCATCTAATAACTTCTTCACTTATTTTTCAATAACAGGAAATAAGGTTGGATTAATCCTCCTTGATTTCTGATGAAAAGGTTTAACATTCGGTTTTAAAGGCACTTTATGTTGTATAATTCCAGTATCATATGTTCTCAATTCTTCATAAGACCATGCAAAGACATCAACATGTTCCTTTAACAATTTTATGTACCTATTTCTCTGTTCAGTTGTGAGTGCTTTCGAAATTTTCACCATTTTAGGATGTTCTGCAGTGCCAATGTTACAATCCACCACATTCTCTTCTAAAGACTGTACAATACGTTTTAGAGGTGTATCATCTTTCGAAAATATTCTTTCTAAAGGTACCAAACATTTTGGGATGAAATTACCCTTTAGTTCGATGATTTTGTGTCCATCTATTTCATTTTCAGCAATCTCTTCCACCTCTCCATCCTCATCATCTTCCTCTTAATCAATCAGGGAATTAGAAAACTCATGTGTAAGCTCCAAAAATATTTTAATTTCAATTTCATCTTCAAACACTCTCCACTACTTTACATTATCAGGTACAGATGGTTTGTACCTCACCTCAATGGGATACCTCAACTGTGTGGTTTTGGGAATTCTAAAATGTGTAGCAGCTAAGGCCAATGAATCTGCAGTCTGATTATGGTCTCTTGGAATATAGGTAATGTTAAACGCTACAAAATAATTCTCAATCATGTCCCATACCTCATTTTGATAGACTTTCAGCAAATCCTGTTTCACTTGATAGTTGTTCCTCACCTACTGAACAACTAATTCGGGGTCGCCATATGCAAAAATCTCAGTGAATGCCTAAATCCTTGGAAGCCTTCAATCCTAACAGCAAAGCTTCATATTCAATAGTATTGTTTGTAGTAATGAATTCTAATTTATACATCAACTTTACTATTTCACCCCTAGGGGATATGAGAAGAACCCCTGCTCCAGCACCTTCTTTGCAAGATGATCCATCAAAGTATAATTGCCAAAGCTCATCTTCCTATTCCTTGCTGCATTTAACTAGTTGTTCCTTTTCTACCTGTAACAAACCAACAGTATTGTCATCGTCACTAAAATGTAACATGCAAGTATCCATACCCTTATCAACAGCATACAAAGGATGGTTGGTAGGGTTCTTGTCATCTGTTACAATATAGGCAAACTGAAGCTCCCTATACAGCCTTATGTTTTCTCCTCCAAACACAGGAATAGTAGCATATGATAAATCCATTTGTAAATTTCCACCAACTTTCTTTGCCAGGACCTAGAGAAAATTAACCCAAATTTAGGTGTAATATCAGCTACCACCACATCCATGATTACACTTTTCATTGGTAATTGAGCCAAACTGACAACCATGTCTTTAATCACACCTAAACACTTCACATCTCATGAATCAAATGCGTACAAACCATGATAGGGTTTGGTTATACCCATACCTAAAGCCTCCATGACAGCCTTTGGCATTAAATTGTGTGATGCTCCTAAATCTAACAAACAATTATGTATCATTTGTTCATGGACTGTCAAAGTAATGTAAAATGGAGGTGAAGCACATGCTTCATTCTCAGTTTTTTCAGCCAAGGCTGATCAAATAAAAATCTTTGGGTTTTCTTCTTGCAAATTCACTGTATCAGAAATAAGCTGATTGTTTGTTGAACTAATCATTTTAAGAACTGATTCTTTATAAGAAGGTTTTTTCATTAGTTCATTTAAAGGCACAGGAATCTTTAATTTGCCTAATTCATTTTCTAGATTAAAATTTTGCACAGTTTTATTTACCTCTTCAACCTCCAGTTTCTTCCTTTGCTTTTCTGGAATTTGTTTTTTCTCTGACATAGGATCAGATTGTTGCTTAGCAGGAACAACTACCTTCTTCTTTGGGTTTTGTACAACTTGTTTTGGGCCTAACCTCAAATTCACAGTCTTCTTAAGTTCATTTTGACAGACATCAGCAGTTATAGTAGTCATTTTCAGATTTGAATCATCCTCTATTTCAAACATATCAGCATCATAGTATTCTGCATTTAAAACTCCTCTTCAGTGACAAAAACCTCAGACAATATTTCTCCAAAATAGTTCATATCCCAATCTATGTCTTCAAATAGCGCTTCTTCATCAATCTCTTCTTCATCAACAACATTGTTCTGAAGAGGTGGTGGTACCCTTTGGTCCTCGGTCTCTCTCCTTTCTCTCTGAATATCATTATTTCTTCATTCTCTAGGTATGAAACGTGGAGCAAATTGTCTTCTAAATTAGTTCTGATTGTTAGGGTTTCTTTCACCTTCTTGAACAGGCTTGCTGGAATTTCTTTCTAGTTCTAACTTCTTTAATTTTGCAGTCAAAATCTTCACCAACTTGGCTATCTCATCAATTTCCCCTTCTGCAGAATGAGATGCTGAACCTCCTGGAGCTGCTTCCTTCTTTCCTTTCCTGTCATACATCTGCTGAGTTGTTTCCTTCTTCAATCTATTGGAAGCCAATATGTTAGACTCCACCTCCAATGCTGCATCATGCATGTTTAGTAAAGAAACATGTCTTATTTCTCTTAGTAGTAAGGAAAATTCATGATCGAAAGCATTTGCATATGTAAGTTTTGCAGATGTTTCTAAAGGTTTTATTTCTGCAGGAATTCTGCTGTACATTTTATTAAATCTCTTTGAAAAGTCTGTAATGGTTTCATCCTTCTTTCTCCTAAGGGCTCCAAACTCAGTTATATAATAAGTATGGTCTTTGGTGTCACCCCATTGTCTCATGAAGAGGTCCTGAAGCTCTTCAATGATGGTGATTGAATTAGCAGGCAGCTCCCTAAACCATTTTCTGACATCTCCATCAAGGCTCTGTGCAAACATTCTCATCCATATATCCTTAGCTTCAATGTTTTGGTTATTAGCATATCTGAGAAAAGCTTCCCAGTGTTCTTCAGCTGTAGTTTCACCCTGTCCATTAAACCTAGGTAGGTGTTTCTGATAGTCACCTCTAGGCAGTGCATTCAAAGAGTGAGGCAAAACCAATGGTGCATATCTAGCTGCAACCATTCGGTCCATCATGTCTATAGGCTGATTTTGGGCTGCCATTTTAAGGCTGACTGACTTTGGTGATGGAGAGATTTGGCTGGAACTTGGCTGAAAAGGGGTTTTACCTACTTTCAAATGAAATAGAGGTATCTTACCAGGAGATACTATTTTAGATTTTCTGAAAGATTGAGGATCAGTGAAAACTTGAAAGTTACTAACAGGAATTATAGTATTTAACCAAGGTGAAGTTTCTTCTTCTTTTCTCAAACAGATGAAGGTGATGAACCATCCAACTAGTCAGGGTCACATAGGGCTGGTAATGATTGAGACCTTCTAATCTTCCTTGTTGTTTTCAATATTTTTTCTGGGTCTGAAACACCCAGCTGCAAAGGTGAAATAGTTCTATTTCTAGTTCCAATTCCCCTAGTAGCCACTGTGACAAACTGGTGAAAATTAGTCTTAGAAATATGTTGGTTTAAGTTCACCTCTTAAAACCAGTGAAATGATAAGCATCCTAGGGAAAAATCTGTTTTCAACTTCGTTCCCTGGCAACGGCACCAAAGATGTTTATGCCAAAAATTGTTTCCAGACTACGAGAAAACAAGCCAACATAATCTCAAATATTTCAATAAAACAAAACTGGGTTTTTAGGGTTTTTAAGGTTTTCTGGTTGTGAAGTTTGGTGACAAGAGGGAATGCATTCATAACCCAAATAAGAACTAAATAGCAAGTATAAAAAAGATGAGATGCATAACATAATAACCATGTATCCAACAGAAAATAGCACTGAATTTCATCCACAAATGGCAAGCACCACAAGCATAAAAACTTTAAACCAGCAATGAAATTACCAACTGAGAAGCTAAAAAAGCTATAAATGAAGCCAGAGAACAAACTGAAGGGTAAAATGGAGCATATATTTCATAATCAGTTCTTCAAATACACATGAGAGTCAATTACATAGCTTATCAACAAGTCAGGAGACCTCCTCTAGCCATCCAAAAAGTCGAACACTTAGTCCTCTTTGTGACATCCCTTAATACTATCCTTCAAAATTCAGTTAAATACTAAACCCTAACTACTTTTTCAGCCCACTCATCGAAATGGGTTTATCAAAATAATAATTAAAAAGGTGAAATATTCTTCAAAACATAACAAATAACTGATTTTGTAAACAAGCCTCATAGATCTTTAGCTGCCTCTGCTAACAAAGCTATCCCCTCTAAGGCTTGGGCCTTTCTCCTAGCCTTCAGTTGCTCTGCTTCCATCTCTGCCATCTTTCTAGTGAGCTCTTCATTTTGTTGTTGTAGATCTTTGATGGTCTGTTTTAACATTGTAAATTGTGACTCTATATTTCTTTTTCTTTTCAATGCCTCTTTTGAGACTGCAACTAGCTCCTGGTAGTGGCAATTCACCTCATCTAGATATTCTCTGAGTCTTTTATTGGCCAAAACCAAACCATCATTTGTCTCCTGCATATATTCTACCTGATGTTTATACTGCTTTATAGTTCTCTGTAAATTTTCTTTCTCTGAATCAAATACTTTATTTCCTGCTGTACTTTGCATCTCATTGGGAAGCCATGGAATGTTAAGTCTCCTATATATTTCTACATCTTCTGGTATCAACTCTGTAGGAGTCTCATGAAAACTTAGGTGTTCTTTAGTCTCAGTTTCACCAAGAACATTTTCATCAACCATCAGCTTGTTTTCTGAGTGAGAAACCTCTATCTCACCTTCGTGTTGCTCCTTTAACATTTGGCCTCGTATTTCTAAAAATACATTAGACAGTTTGGCCTCAGTGAGGGCAGATTCTTTTTCTGATTTCATTGGTTTTTTCCCTTTGCTGTCACCCTTTTCAACATCTAGTTTTTCATCAAAGGAGGATTCATCAATCATAGTTACCCCTTCTTTATTAAATTTAGGGTTTAGTAATTTCTTCATATTCAGCCTGAGCTTGTTCTTGGGTCTAGTCTTTGGTCTCCATCCAGGAGAAAGTTCTCCTACCATTTTTAAAGTTTTACCCTGATGGATGACAGAGGCTAATTCCATGACTTTAATCTTCTTTTTCTTTGGTACTGTTACCCTATCTTCCTGACTATGAAATTCCTTTTTAGTGCTAACCTTAGTTTCATTAATAACAGGAATCTTATCCTCCTCAAACAGATATGTTTCATCCTCTGACAATATTGTAATGGGACTTTGTTTTTGGACTTTAGTGTCCTCTTCATCACCTGAAACCTTCTCTGTAAGTACAATCTTATCATCAACAAATGTCTCTGCTAGTGCATCATCCTGAACAGGCTGAGTCTGCTTATTAGCAGACTGCAAATCTTTGTTCTCGCTATCATCTAGATGTTGTTTAGATTCATAGACTTCTTTTGCATGCTCTGCAACTTCCTTTAATTGGATACTGTCTTCATTTTTAACCTTTGTTTTTTGTCATAGTTTTCTAATCAAGGTCTATCCTTTATTAGCTTTCTTTCTATTAGACTATCCTTCTTGACTATTCTGAAACCCTGACCAAAAAAGGAAATATTCCCAAGTTTTTCCTTCTCTCTGCAAAACACTATTGATAATGAGTTTAATAAGTCCATGGTGAAAAATGGACTGTCTAGTATGATCTTGGTGTTCTTTGATTCTGCTAGACATCTTCTGTAGGCTATTTAGCAAGAAGAAAGGCAGGTTCATCTTTGATTCACTACTAAGGTGTTGAAGGAACCTGAAATGGTATTTAAAAACAAAGGCATACCTTCCTTCACATGTAATATAACTTTGTAAAACCTTGATAGGTTCTACCCATTCAGCTCTGAAGTTATGGATGGGCACACCCTTACCCCAATCTGGAACAATACCAGGCAATAGATACCTTTGTGCATTAAAGGTAAATGGCACTTTCTTAAACCAAATTTCTCCCTAATTTTTAACCCCTGTTGCCTCAGCCACCAAATCTGTGGTCAATTTGAATTTCAAAGTATCAAAAGATACAGTATCTTTGTCATAACGCTGAGCAAACTTATGAGAGACTTCAACATTGTATCCATCAATTTTCTTGAAAAATATCAACCATCCTGCATTTTCAAACAACTCAGCACATCTTGGAAATTTATCTATCCAAATGAGATCAGTGGGCTCGGCCCTATTAGTTTTTCCACTCCTCTTCATCTTCTATATGGTTTTCAGCACCTCTAAGTAATCTCACAGTTTATTTTTCTTCAAATTTGCACAGTCTTGGCAGTCAATTTTCCTTTGAACTCTCACAGTCTGTTTATCTTCAAATTTACACAGTCTGTTTATCTTCAAATTTACACAGTCTACCCTATCACCAGTTCAGGAAATGCTTTGTGCCAAGTTTCAATCATTTGGCTTAATCACAGATTCAGAAATCTCCAACATTATTGTTCTGAACTTTACTAACTCAAAAAATGCATATTTAGATATTTTGATTAATATCTCATCATTGAAAGTCTATTGAGTAAGTAAATCCATGTCTTTCTTTAAAATTTTGACATAATAGGGCTTTATCAGAAGAAAAAAAACCCCAATTTTAACAAACCCTGTCAAAGGGCATGCAGGATACCTCATTCAAAGCTTGATAGAGGCGCTGCAAGTCGATCCCTTGATAGGTTAGGTGTCGAATTGCATGTTCCAGCTGTCTTCAACCCTCCAAATCGCTTCTAACTGTCACTGCTGGGAAGCCCTAATTGTTCCTTCAACTGTCAAATTTCCAAATTTTCAGCAATATGTCTCCACCACGACGTTCAATGCCTTTGTAATCTTCACCTTAGGAACCTATTCCTGAAAATTTTGCCTCATTCCACTCACTGTCATCATTTGCCATGAATTTGCATACAACTACCACAATCTCCCTCACACGATGACCAAACACTTGTTTACATGATTAGCTTGGAAAGACACATATCAAACATGCTAATTTATGTGATTAACACCTTAGTGACAAAATCATCGAAAAAGTTGGGGTGAAAAATGACCATTTGGGCACTCGCGACTTTCTTGTAGCGCGCCAGTGCATTAATTTCGCTCTTTCTCTACAAGAAAGTTCAAACATACAATTTATGTCATTTGATCACTAATCCAGCTTTAAGACTTAGTTTATATGATTAATCTTTGATCTTAGTGTCATTGATGAAACCATTAATCAATATACACCTTATAGAACCCTTCAAAGAATGAACTCTACCAAAAAAAATTATAAAATCAAGCTTAAAAAATAGGAAAAAATCAAAATGATGAAAACCTAAAGGCATAAACTCAAAATTGAACTCTACACCAAAATTTCCTAGAAGCAAAAACATTAGCAAATTTCAAAAACAAAAACAAAAAAGCATAAAACTAAGGAAGACAAAATCATGACCTAACATAGTCAATAATTGTAACATAAACAAAAATGCGATACTGCAATAATATTTACTTTTACCTCTGAAGGAGGAGATACATGTTTTGATCCATGGGGATAAGTATACCCATGCCACAATGTAATAATCATGCTATCATATGGAAATATTCACAATAAGCATGACAAAAGCGAATGATAACAATGAAAATCGAATGTTAACTGAAAAAATTGAAACATTTGTTGGCAGGAGTTTTGGTAAGTGAGTTGCACAGCGTCGCGGCAGCTGCGCAAGCTCATGCGGTACCGCACTAGGCCAGATCAACACGATGGGCGAAAGAATAATCGTTTTGAATATTTTATATATTATTTGACCAAGTTTTGTCACAATACATCATTAGCGGTTATAAGTTAGTTAGAAGTGAACCCTCAATGTAAAGGCGCAAGCCTATTTATAGAACTAGTTTTGCAATTGAATCGATATAGTAGCATGAGCATGATCTGAGAATTAGAATTATCTAGAGCATGATTGTCACATGAGGTCTAGTACAATTAGTTTATGGTTTTAGAGAATTTCCTATTGTATCTATGAATCTATCTAGGTTTTTCCTGATGTATTCAGCCTCCTGTTTTGGATCCTTTGCACAAGATTAATATGATATGACAATTGTTGCACGAATCTTATCTTTTATTCCTTATGCAATCTAATCTGTTATGATGTTGCAATCTATTTTATCATGATGTTGAGATATGTTATAATGTCTCCATGGTCTATTCCATTTCCGCTATATTGATGTTGATGCAATCTGTCTTAAGTCTGTTACATTTATGTTGCATTACGAGTTGAGATGTTTTATAAATGATGCTGGTGCACTAAGCGATATTGTGACAAATGCATTAGGAAATATGTAGTTGTGGAAATGAGTTAATGTTGACTACATAGTTATGGATTCAATAGTTATTTTGTCCCCCTGTCAGATCCCCATATCCTTTGTCCCCACTGCCAAAAACTCGGTTCCGACAGATCTCCCTTGAACATCTCGGGAGAGACTTCGTCCACTCTGAGGATGTTGTTGGGCAGGGTAAAACCTGTCTGGGCTGGTGCTCAGGGAGATTGCGCTTGTTGGACATCGACAGAGTGAGAACCCCTATCAACGAGGCTTTTTTGGTGGGTTTCATCAACAAATGGTTCCGTTTCCGGGACAAGTTGCGATTAAAAGGAGGATATGTTTTGGAATCTGACTCGACCGGAGATCGAGGGGTGGTTTGATCTAAAGTTGTGAGAATTTGTTGAAGCCAAAAATCAGAATCCAAAGTTGTTGACAGGCCATTGGTTGGATAGATATATGTATGATGGTACTCACGAATGGTTCTTTTGTGAGTTTCATGTCCTCTTGCATGAGTGGCCGGAAAAGTTCAATTCTAAGAAAACAAACTTCCAAGGAGGAGAGCCGACATCCTAGACCCCGAAGCTCATCCAGGAGTTACAAGAAACAGACAATAAGGCATTGTGGGGTGTTGAAGCGTGGTTGGATAGTATCCTGGAAGCTACATTACTGAGTTTGTAGTCGACACCAATAATTCATTTAGCGAAGCAGAAAGGAAGTTCTTCAATGGACCACAAGGAAGATTCTTGCTATCGCTATAGCTGTTAATTAAGCAGTTGGTGTGTAAAAAATGTATTTTGAAGATGGACCAAGAGTAGTGGAACTCTGGTGTGTGGAGGATGTAGGAACTATGACGAAAGGTGGGAGATGCATGGAAAGGTAAGGGATAGATGGGCATGAGTTCTGGTGAGAATGTGAAGGTCTTCGAGGAAACAAGTGGTTGTACAAGGGGAGGATAAAGGTTTCGAGAGAAGAGGCAAAGGATAGGTGAAGGTCCTACTACAATCGGAGTGCGATGCCATGAGGAACAACCACATGAGATGAAGTGGCCCTTTTTTGACGATGAGGATGACTAGGCATAGGTTATTCCCAGAAGGACGACAGGATCAAACCCCAGTAGTAACGTGCCCACACCTCTGCGCACTACTCCACCACAAGGAAGAAAATTACATTCTACATCGACTTTCCTGACGTGTCAGCAACATTCTAGCAATAAAGAACTAGCAGAAGGAAGAAGGCCCAGAATGCTGGGTGACAAAATGAAGCTACCAATATTTCATGGAAATGGCATTGACGATGCAGAGAAAAACTAGTTCTTGTGTGAAGCGATCTAGACTGCCCGACAGACCGTAGATGATAATGTCAAGAAAATCCAACTGGAAACTACTCTTAGGGGCCGTGCGCTGGAATGGTCTATGAGATTCACGTGGGTTCCTCAGGGAGGTACCGTGAAAACATTGGATGATATCCAAATGGGGTTATTTGAATAATTTAAGAAGCCGAAGTATGAGGCTCAGTACATTACCGAATTGAAAGAGATCAAACAGTTCCCCAATGAGACAATTTGGGATTTTGATTAGCGGTTTAAGACATTAATGGCTCGGGCCAGTTTTCAGATGAGTGATGTTCAGCACAAGGAGTGTTTCATCATTGTGCTTGTCCCACATATCACACAACCAATAATTCAGCAAAATATTGCAACATAGAGTGAGGCTATGGAAACCGCAATGAAATTGGAAGCTTCACCGATAGGAGAAACCACGATTGGAATGAACCAGATTCAAGCACAGTACTAGAAAATATGATGCTCCAAGTGCAAGATATCAAAAAGGCCAAGGAATATTGTGATGATCTTTGGTGCACCCGTTGCCATGCAGATGAACATACCAAGGACACATGTCTGACGTTCCAGAATTATTTGTTGTCAGGAGCCCCAAACCCGTTGAGCTGTGCTGGTATACCATGGTGTCGCATATGTCAGGTCTATGGGCATCGACATGAGAACTATGATTACATGCCAAAGATGGTTACCAAGGTAGAAAATATGTACTGTACATTTTTTCAGTCAGTAGGACATGATGATAGAAACTGCTGAGCTTGTGATTTGCTCCAGGAAAGGACGTATGATTCATATTTTGTGAAGGGTGAGGACCCCCCAGGAAATGCAAGTGCAACCACAAGTGGTACAACCAGTATTAGAGGTGCAGTATACACCACCACCCCAGATTTAGTTTATCCCCATGCAACCACAGCAACGGTTTACAGCACAACCACAAATTACACCTCAGCCACAGATTGTAGCACAACTGTTGTATGCGCCGCAACCACAATATAATCAGGTGTCGCTCATTCAGTCTCAGCCACAATATGTTCAATCTGTGCACTATTTCCAGTAGCAACCAAACCCACCACAACAACAGATGGCTCAACCATAGTTTCAGCAAGGAGGAGTCTGAGGAGGATTCTACGAAGGATTCAGAGGCCGACGAGGAGGCTTCGATCGAGGAGGAGGACGAGGCCGTGAGTCAATCCAATGTTATACCTGTGGAGTATTTAGGCACTATTAGAGGGAGTGCCCTCATGTGTAGTGTACATACTACGTTGCTGGCGATCATAATGTTGAAAACTGCCCTCAATTGATTGTAAAATGGCAGGCTGGAAATATTCCTCAGTTGCAGAACATGCAGAATCATAATCATCCTACGTTCCAAGTACAGAACCAACCGATAATGTAGAACCAGATCCCACCATAGACTCAGACTTAGAACCAGCTGATCAATCAGCCATTGAATTAGAACCCACCATTGAACCTGAACCAAGTACCGACAGTTGCAACAATTCAGGCCAAACCATGAATGAAGGATGCCGACGTTGGGATTGTCACTCACGCTGGTGTGACAACTGGAGATGACGGACCGTGGCAGCAAGTTTGGTTCACTAGCAAGAAAAAGGTGGCATTTGACATTGCGACAGAGAAAGACACCTTCTTCAGGGAAAATCATGCAATCGGGAGAAATCCGGGTAAGTTGCCAATTATTGACATGCCATTTTATTTTGATCAATCTATAGAGGCAGGACCATCGTGGAAGCATGGTACCTTGCGACAATTCTTTGAGAGTTGTCTATCACTGGCAAGGGACCCTGATGCCCTTATCAAGATTGAGACATTATTGTACCACCCGGATAAGGCAGTGAAGGATTCTGCAGTGAATTCTTTGCAAAAGAGGAAGACAGGCAAGGAGATGAGGATTAATATCCAAATCGAAGATTATTAGGTTGACTCGGTCATTCTATATCTTGGATCAAATGTAAACATTCTGACCAAGCAAACCTGGAAATTGATGGGAAATCCAACATTGAGATGGTCACCAGTACAGCTGTGACTAGCAAATCAGGCAAAGGTTCATCCCATTGGTCGCGTCTCAAACTTGGTTGTCGACATTGAAGGTATGAAAACACATCCTGACTTTGATGTGATAGAAGTAGTTGAAGATGGTGGTTCCTATCCTGCACTGCTAGGGATTGGATGGGCTAATGATAGCATGATGGTTATCAACTTCAAAAAATGAGTTATGACATTTGAAAACCAGGATGTCAGGGTCATTGCTCTTATGGACCCTTAAGAGGGATGGTGATATATTGAACCTGTAAGGGATGAAGTCGATAGAAGTTGGGACCATGCTTATAACATCTCTGAAGACTATATCCATCCTACCATCAATGGAAAACTTAGATGGCACAGTGCAAGTTCTGCATCCTCTGACACTGATGATGCTCTGGAAAATTGGCAGAATAGGTTGCATGAAGTATCATTCAGGATATGCAGGTTGATTACACAATCTCTCCGACATGTTACAACTGAGATTATTGATTTGCCCACTTATGAAGGACTATCGGGACTATCAAAGTTCTTTCAATAATTCAAAGATAAATATTTTGAACCACAAAGGATACTGGCCCTCGATGTAACACTAAAGGCTACTCCGGCGCGATGGTGGGAGACACAAAAACAGATGATCCATGACTGGGAATAGTGTCGGAGATTGATGATGGTGTGCTTTGGCGATTCAGAGGTCTATCATGCTGGGAGATATGATGGATGGAATGATCCCACTAGTCATTTGATCAAGTGTCATACTTTATGGGTGTCATGGCCTAGAGATGAATGGGTCCACGCTTTCATTCACACTCTGGAAGAGATACCAATATCCTGGTATGTAGCGGCAGAGTTGTGCAAAAATATCACCACTTGGGAGGAGTTGTATCTTTTCTTTGCGTAGACATTTAGTTTCTAGGAATCCAACCCAGAGGTATTTAATTATTTACAAATCATCCACGATTTAGTACTAAAGTTCATCCCCATCGCATACTCAGTTGATCCACATGCGCACTGCTCCATCCAATCCATGATGACATGCTACAACTTGTTCGAGGAACCTGAAGATGACGATGAGTTGCAGAATGTTAATATTCCAGAGTTCTAAGGAATCTGCAATGTCATAGCCCTAGACATACCGATGGACTTGATGATTCAGCCACTGAGGATCCGAAAAATCAACATTGGGTTGGCAGAAAACCCAAAATTTGCCAATTTTGGTGACTAATGGGATGAGGAAACCATGGCCAAGATCACAAACCTGCTACATGAATTCCATGACCTTTTTTCGACATGGTTTTCAGATATGAAGGGGATTTTAGGAGACCTAGGGGAAATGAAAATCTTGTTGAAACCAGATGCCAAACTTGTGCAACAGAGGCCATATCGACTGAACCCACGATACAAGGACCGTGTGAAGGCCGAGATAGACCGGATGCTCGATGTTGGGATCATCGAACCTGTAGAATAATTTGAGTGGATAAGTCCTATGGTGGTCCAGGATAAAAAGATAGGAGAAATATACATTTGAGTCAACCTAAGGAAGTTGAATGATGCATGCATGCATGACCCGTTCCCGACCAATTTTACAGATGAAATTCTTGAAGGCATAGGCGGCCAGGAGATGTATTATTTCACGGATGGATTTTTGGGATACCACCATATCTGGATTGCAAATGAGGATTTCCATAAGACCACGTTTGTCACTGAATGGGGCTATTTTCAATATACAGTCATGCCTTTTGGGCTGAAGAATGCACCAGTTGTATTTTCTCGGGTAGTTGTCACTGTATTTAAAAAAATTATTCAAAAGTTCCTACAGGTGTATATGGATGATTGGACTATCTATGGACTAATTAGGGACCATCTCGACAACTTGCGACTGATGCTAAACATGTGTCAACAGCATGAAATCGCATTAAACTCTAAGAAGTGTATTTCCTATGCATCGTTTGGAATGCTACTTGGGCACATAGTGTGCAAGGAAGGTATGTTGGTTGATTTGGTGAAGATCGTGCTAATCCTCAATTTACCACCACTGATGAATGTGAAAATGCTTCGGGAAACGTTGGGGCATACGGGATACTATCGCAAGTTTATCAAAGGATACGCTGCGATTATTGCCCCCATGGAGAAACTACTGAAAAAGGATGCATCGTATGAATGGAATCGAGAATGTCAAGGAACTTTTGACACTTTGAAGGCCAAGATGGCCTTTACGCCCATACTGGTTTTTCCTTATTGGAATAAGGATTTCCATGTGCATGTTGACGCTTCTTCCATTGCATCGGGGGTTGTTCTTGCGAAACTAGGTGAGGGAGACCTGGATCACCCAATCGTATATGCCAGTAGAAAGTTGTCATTTGCTGAACGAAATTATACAATGATGGAAAGGGAAGGCTTGGAAATGGTTTATGCCTTGCAAAGGTTTCGGCACTATTTGTTGGGTGGACATTTCAAGATGTTCACCGATCATTATGCTTTGCAATACCTGGTCAATAAGTCTGTGTTGTCGGGGAAGATCTATCGATGGTTGTTACTCTTCCAGGAGTTTGATTTTGAAATAGTTGTGAAGCCAGGATGATTGAACGTTAGTATGGATCATCTGTCTTGCGTCGAGAATGATGAAGAACCAACCAATATTGATGATGGATTACCAGATGCGCAATTGTTTCGTGTTGACATCGCAAATGATCACTATGCCACAATTATTCAGTTTTTGGCCACTGGTGTCGCCCCGAAGTGTCACATGCCCCAATTTTGCAAAAATAATATTATCTTATTTTATTTTATTTAAAGACAATATGTTAAATTTTATGCTAAGTTGTAATTGATGACTCAGCAAAGTCAAGGATATTTAATGTACTTCTAAATATTTTTATTATAAATAATTAAAGGTGGAGACAACAGCTTAGGAGAGTTGTTAAAAGAGTGTTTACTAGTCAAATTGGTGGAGGAGACTGGGTGGAGAGCAAACAGACATGTGGTAGCATCCTCAAACCACTTCCAACTGTTGTAGGTGGCAACCTCCCTACATTTGGGGTCATGATCCCCCAAGAAAGTGGGATCAAAGCAGGTGGCTCAATTAATGACAACTGACCGAAAAGACCTAGGCAATATTTATAAAAATGCCCATTGAAGAGAGTTGAGGTTGCTCATTCTAGAGAAGTGATCATTCAGGTGAATGTACTTCAAAGAAATTCAATGGCAAGGGAATTTGTGGAAAGATTTTGAGGGGTTAACTGCTAAGTGATCTAGTGCATCTTTTCAGTTGAAGGATCTTACTGCTGAGTGCAGAGTGATTATTGAGTCATTGGACTAGTTTATTGTTTGCTTGCTCCACCAGTTCTCAGCCAAGGAGACCAGAAACAAGCTCGAGGGTCCTGAGGAGGCATTGTTTGAGTGCTCTCCAAAAGTTGGTAGGGAGGAATGGCCTCCTAACGCTGTTGTTGTCCATCTTAATCAGGTTCTACAATATTTTGTCTTAATGTGTTAGATGGTTAAATATGGATCTAACTGCTAAATGAATGTTAAGTATTTAGTTGTAAAATGTTAAGAGTTAGTAATATTTTTGGATTTGTGAAGGAATGAAACTGAATAAATGAAAAATAAATTCTAATCTGTGTTTTTCCACGTCTGGAAGGACCAGACCGTACTCCAACATAGATAGAGTATTTAAATAGATGAAGAAAATGATAAGAAACTGAATTGAATAGATGTGGTTCTGGAGTATATTATAGCAGAGTAGTTTATTTCAGAATGCAGATTATTATCAGTAAAGAACAATAATCTAGTTAACCATGTTATTGTTTTACAAGTTTATTTATGAAAATGCACTGGAAAAGAAATAGCAGTAAACTAGTACAAGTAAAAGAATTATTATAACAAGAAAATATACTAATGCTTAAGATATTGTGGTTACTTATAGTAGTTTATTCTTTTTTTTATTTAAGTTAAAATATGCTGGAAGTGAAACTGTGTCATGATATATATATTTCCTTGTGTTGATTCAATAACTTTTTGCAAATGCAGTAGAAATAACCCAGTCAACCACTTTATTATATTCTACTAAGTAAAGAATTAAACTATAAATACTTAGTTATGTACTAATAATATCAACTAACTAAGTCTACAAATATTCGAACCCCAAGTAGGGTGTTATTAAAATAATTAATTTATAAAGAATAAACTAAGTACAGAGTTTATGTACATCTTATCAAAAGAACTCTAATAAACCCTATCTATAATTTATTACATAAAACAAACAGAATATGATAATAATTAACATATAAATAAACGACTATTTATGAAAAGAACTGTATTAAAAATTACAAACAGGATATACCTGTAAAAGAAAACTACAAGGTTGAAACTCTAAACAAGTATTACATTTACAAATGACAAACATTTAAGTTCTAATCCAATTATTTGGATTAATTAATTAAATAACAACTAGACTATTATAAATTATTTACAGTCCCTTAAGGACAAATAAAAAGACAATTGTAATATTATAAACTGGAAATTTCCACAACACACCTGTAGCAATAGTTAAAATTTATTATTAACAAGGGTTTCTTACAAGGAAACCCTAGCTCGTATTCTAAGCAAACGAGTAAAATTTATAAACTAAACATGACTGAGTGACAGTCTTAATACATTAACAAAATATTTTATGAAATACATTAAACAGTAATAATATTCATTCACAGTCAAATAGGGTAAAAACCCTGAGTACACATAGTATCAAATAGTAGTACTATAAACCAAGTCTAAGCTCAAAGACAAAACTGTCTTAACAAACTATTGTTTACATCAACAAGCCATAAGGCTAAACATTAAACCAAATACAACACCCAGCTCACAGCCGGGTTTACCCATTGACTAGCGAGGGTTTGAATACCTGTTAAACAATAACAACCTTTTAAAAGAGACTGCGCATCTAATGACTAAACTAGAAGAGTTTCCAAGCTTAGGGTTTCTCCAATCGACAACCCTGATACAGGTAGGGAAAGAACCCAACATTTGACCACAGGTCTTACCCGTATAAAGCCACGGCCTTCGAAGACATTCGGTGTACTCTTCTTCACAATTGATGAATGTAGTCTCCAGTCCCTACAAGGAGATTTCATTACAAGGTGTCAGTACATGAAGTACTTAAAATATTGTATACCCTATTGTAAAAGAAAAACACGTGATGTATAATAATAAAAAACGCTTAATAAATTACCTGGTGTAACAATGTCGAGCAGTTGTATGGAGGGACTGTCACCAACCACAATGCATGCACCTAGTCTTCCAAACCCTATGACAAAGGCAAAGCACTTTCAAACAACAAGTAAACTCTCAGCTTTGCATAGCAGTGACAAACTATGGAAGGAGAAAAATGGAGTATAGACAGGCCGCAAGCCAAGTGCTTTGAAACCTACAAACTCGTGCAGGATAAAACCCACAGTTACAAAGAATGGCATTAAGACTAAGCACTGACAACTACAGCAACAACCACTCAAAGCAAACTATGGAAGGAGAATGATAAGGGTTAGGGTTGTATCGATTATATATATCTCCAACACTTGGCCAGGAGGAGACCACATGTTTCCAATCTTACAAATCATGCAGTGGGTAGAATTCAATAGTTTTTCCTGCAATACAATAATAACCAATTCTTTATAAAAGGATTTTTAACAAGCGATGCATAAAATATAACGTATGCTTTTGTTATCACATTGTAAAATATATAGTGCTTATCGTATGGTTTGTTAGCTCATCATTGACATTGGGATAACAACATTAAGTTAACGTTGACCTAGCAAAAGGTGTCACCACTTAAACTTTGGGTTTATCCCGAAACAATCGTGTGTAGAACTTATCTCATCGCTAATCATATGTCCATTATATCGTAATATTGATAACACGATATGGATGTTTGGTAAACCATATTTCATTAACGTTGACCCTAGCAAGTGTAGTAACCATTTGTTATATGGAAGAGTCCAAGTTGAATTGTTTAAAAACATTGAACAACTTAAGTTTTCTATATTTAAATACATTATGGTCTATGCATGGTTATACTCTATTAAAACAACAATTCAAGTTGTGACAATTATAAAGTTGCATAGCATAGTATTGAGTATAATCATGGACTCTTTACAAGCTCAACTTTGTTTTAGACTTGTATGTCTAATAAACAAAATAGTTTATGTATGATCTTAAGCCTTATAAAAACCAACGAATCAAATAGTAGTCAACTATAAAGTTGACTAATATAGTAAAAGAATACATTTATGAATTCTTTTACATAGTTCAAATTGGTTTAGACTTTAATAGACTATGGTTGTTTCTCAACTTGGCATTTGCTAGTACTTTACCATGTCTATATAATTGGTAGAATGGTTTTATGATTATACAAAATAACTGGTGCTTAGCATAGATTAGAAGGTTGATCTTTATAGAAAACATCAACCTTAGAAGCTGTTATAGACAGAACTTAATACAAGAAAAGCATTTTAGTAATAATGAAAATTATATGGAATAATCTTACTCAAGTCCATAATCAATTGAAATAACATGGCCTGACTTAAGTTTAAGAAGTAAAAGATAAACAATTGTTCATGTGAAACAACGCAGTTGTTTTTACACTAATTACACCTATATAACAAGAAGTTTTATAGGCTGGAAGCTTCCCTACAAAAATGAAAGTACTAAATAGCTGGATATTCAAGTAAATATTGCGATAATGTATACGATACAATAGGACAACAAATATAACATTGCAGAATATGCATATCAAAGTAGAAGTTACTATGTAACAAAGATTACAAGTTTTAAGTCACAGTAAATATCTTCACTATCACTAGGTTCAATAAAGATCGGAACTCTTTTATTTGAACCTTGCTTACAAAGAAATACTGAAGAAAACAAACTACTTTACCTCATTGAGTTGCTTGGAATTTATCAGCTTATCTACTAAGCATTTTTAATTGCAAATAGAAACACTTATGGATACTTTATGAATTTGAAACATTTACTTGTTCGATCATACCTATAAACCCATAAGAACCAGTAATATTTCTGTGTTAGCATAATTTCTAAGTAGGCTCAAGATTCAAACTTAGATTCCACCTACTTTTCATAAAGAAGACTCATCTGTAAACTAAAATAAAACAATACGCAAGTAAACCTTATTCTCGTTACAAAAAGGAAAACTGTTTAGTTAACGTAATTGAGATTATGTAATACTAATCAATTAACTGTTTCTTTTTTTGCTAACCTTTACCTGTTATTAAACCGTAGATTCAACATTTTATGTTATCTCAAAATTTTTAATTTTTTGTGAAAATTTGGGGTTTTGACATGTCGACTAGTCAAAAGAAGCAGCTGGTCGTGAAGGCTTCTTATTTTTAACTAATTGCTAGGCAGTTATATAAGCTTGGACTAGATGAAATCTTGCGACGGTGTATTTTACTGCATGAGCAGGGTCCCATTCTAGAAGAAGCACATGCAAGAATTGCGAGAGACCACTATGGAGGACGGGCTACTGTGAGGAAGGTGTTGCGTGCCAGA
>LPNX010719947.1:190999-264043 GCA_001517045.1 Pseudotsuga menziesii | reverse complement strand
AAAAACAACTCAAAAATCCTAATGCAACCGTGTGTGCAGAAGGAGAGCTCAAAAAAACAAGGCACTCAGGCCAAAAAGCAACTCAAAACACCTATTGTAACTGCATGCTACAATAGGCGGAGTGTCAACAAAGTGGTCAGAATACCAAGAAGCAGTTGGTTTCCTAAAAAAGAAAAATCGATGGACTCACTAGACCAAGAGGAGGTAAGGGAGCATGCAAACACCTAGCTAATGGTATTATGACTCAACTAAGTATATCCTCTGCAAGGTGATGAAATCCAAGTCAGACAATATAAGTAGGAAAGTCAAAAGGATAAAGTATCCCCCTACCGGGAGGGACACCGGGTACGCAATCCTAGAAGAAAGGCAACTAAGATACCCTGTTCATGACACGTCCAGAGAGGTAAATCTGCCGCTTGGTCCTTTAACCGCAATATCCCCTATACAGGGGTATTCCGAGAACTACGAAAGGTAGCCCTTCAGTTACTGAATGGATTGTGGTATTCCACTCAGATTTCCAAAACCAATCTCACGACTTCAACCCTCCTAAGGGAGAGGCCTCCTGATAAACCGGTGGTGACCGTGTCAAAAAATACTAAGGGATTTTGGTTCCCTAATGGACAACAACTATGTCTCACGTGAAAATGACCGAGGGGTGTTATTGGAAGCCTATCCCCCCGACCCTACCTAACTACAAAATTCTTTTGTGTTCCTCAAATGAGGTTATTGTATTGGTTGAGTTAAGGTAGATTTTAGGTCTCACTTGAATTTAGGGGACAGATTGTGTGCATGTGAGATGATGAATCTAAAACAGCTACTCAATAACAACAATAATGTATGAAAAACTGTAAGAAACTTTTACCATGCAAACTTTTTCTGAAATGCTGTAAACCAAGAAACAGAAATGGCTGTAGGGCTGCAAATGGAACAGGTGGCTGTGCAAGTGCAGGAAAAACGGAGGCAAATCGGCTGGATTTCGGCGTGGCAACAAATGCAAAAAACAGGTCGCGGACCGCGGGTTTAAAGGAAACAGGCGCGGTTTAGGTCGCGGGGTTTTTTTTTTTGACAGCGGCGGTCGAAACCCCGGGTTTGGGCCGAACAGGCGCGGTCTTGGGCGCGGGTTTCTAGATGGCAGCGGCGGTCGAAACCGCGGGTTAGGGCCAAACAGGCGCGGTCGAGGCCGCGGGTTCGGGGCGAACAGGCGCGAACGAGGCCGCGGGTTCGGGGCGAACAGGCGCGGTCGAGGCCGCGGGTCGGTAGATGACAGCGGCGGTCGAAACCGCAGGTTCTGGGTGAACAGGAACGGTCGTGGCCGCGGGTGCGGAAGAAAAAAGTGCGGTTTTCGGTGGCCGAAAACGACAGCCGAAAGTACAGTACGGAAAAAAAAAATGAAAAAGACAGCGGAGTCGCCAAAACTGTAGCTAGGGTTTTCACCCTAGCTTGTGCTGATGAGCACCTACTAAGGAATCTGGAATCCTTGGTAGCAGTTCAATGATGTAAAGAAAAATAGACTGAAATAAAGACTAAGCTAAAGCAGTAAAAAGTAAATAACGTGAAGTAAAACAGTAAAGAAATGTATAATGGTGATTTTTATTGATATTACCTCCAATGAGGAGGTTGGTGGAGTCCATTGCTCTGGTCCGATGTCGGTGGCTTCGAGCTCCAAGCTGCTTCTTCTCCTTTTCTGGTGGTGGAAATGGGCCAAAAGAGTTCTCAATGGTGAAAGTAGCTTGATGGTAATCTAGGGTTTCGAGAATAATTTCGGCAGAGGCAGGATGCTTATGACTGTGGATTTGAAATGAGGGGTCTCCACCACTTATTTATAGTTTTTTAGTGGTGGAATGTTGGCCCATGGTTTTGGAAACCATATGGTTTAGGGCAGCTTGTTTAGGGTTTTTTCCTCCTTTCCTCATTATTTTATATTTTTCCTTCCCTTTTGGGGATTTTTGCTATTTTTAGAGGAATTTTGGACATTTTTGGAGGGAAAATGGGTTTTTTGGCTTTTGGAGGTATTTTAGGCCTTTTGGAGGCTTTTTATATGGTTTTATGGCCTTTTGGAGGCATTTTAGTCCTTTTGGAGACTTTTTAATGGGATTTTCAGGGAAATATGGTAGGCAAATGGACAAATGAGCCATGTAGTGGGGTAGATGAGGTAGTTAACCATTTTTGGGTGTTAACACAGACTATGGTGGCCTATGTTGCATAACAATACCGTAGAATATGTGAGGAGCTGTGACGTCTGCCAGTGTGTTAGTAAACCATCATGGTGGGATGAGATTCCGCTGGTACCATAGGTGACTCTGCAACTGTTTGATAAATGGGTTGTGGATTTTGTGGGTCCTATTCATCCACCAGGGAAGTGGACTAGTGCATGATACATCATTGCTGCAACCGATTATCTAACTAGGTGGGAAGAAGTTGCACCAGTTGTGGATTGTACCGATGTGACATCAACGAGGTTCATCTTTGAACACATTGTGACACGGTTTGGGTGTCTTAGGATCTTGATGAGTGACCAGGGCATCCACTTCGTCAACCAGACTGTGAAAGTGCTAACTGAGGAACTACAGTTGTAACATAAGAGGAGTACACCATACCATCCACAGGCGAATGGGAACATCAAAGCATTCAAAAAAAAATTGGAAACAGCGTTGACTAAGGTATGTAATGATAACTGCGATGACAGGGACCTGAAAATTACCACGGTGTTATGGGCCTATCGCACTACTTGCAAACAGCTAATAGGACAGACACCATTCAAGCTGGTTTATGGGAAAGAGGCAATCATGCCTATGGAGTACATTGTTCCTAGTTTGGGTATTGCCACGGCGATGGGCATGGATGATGCAGAAGCATTAGAAGAGCGCATTACACAGTTGATCCAGCTTGAAGAAGACCGCTTTATTGATGGCTTCCACCAGTAGGTTGTGAAGGATCGACAGAAGGCATGGCATTATCGCCACATTAAGAAAAAACAGTTTGTGGAAGGATATTTGGTGTTGTTATATGACAGTAAGTTCATAAAGCATCCAGGTAAGTTAAAAATGCACTGGTTAGGTCTGTATCTTGTTCATTCCATTACTTCTGGAGGTGCAGTTCAGTTACAGCAATTAGATGGAGTGGTATTGTCAACACTCATCAATGGGAGTTGCTTGAAGCCCTATCAGATAGGGCCAGAGCTGCGTACTGCTTGAGGCGATAAATAAAAATGAATATTTTTGCTTCATAGCAACAAGGAGAGCCCAGGGGAAGAGGCTACGCAAGGTTAGAGTTTGTAGGGATGAACGGTCGACCACTTGTGATAGCTGCAGGGATGTGGATTGGTTAAATCATGTAATAAATGCAGGTAGTTAAAACAGTTAGCTGGCAGCACTTGTTGAAGCGACGCACATTAATGGCTGATCCAACCATTAGAGGAGTACGATTGTCGGCAGATTTGGCATCATTACTACCAGATTTAGTCATAATGGTGATCATAGATTTGGAAATGATGAGTTTAAATTGGAGATGGTTATAAAAAGCACGTGGAATGCAGGAGGACGACATTGTTTAGTTGAGCAAGCAGAGTGTTGATCAGAAGGATAATTGTGCAGTGTATTGTGAGCTTTTGAGTGAGTTGTAGTATTGAAGGTTAGATTCGTCAAGGGCATTTTAAGGTTTAGGGCGTGAGGCATGCTGAGCGACCTCAACACCATTGAGATTTCAAGAGATCTAGAGTCCCCTATTCAACCCATGACTATCGAAGAAGAAGTTATGAGCATGCCAGTTGGCTCATCATTTATCCCCAAGCGGAAGCGGCAGGCTCAGAAGCCCAGTTCCACGCTGCCGCAAAAGAGACAAACCCGTACATCGGCAAGAGTGCAAGGATAAGAAACTAGACAGACCGATTCGTCGAGCTCAGGATCTGTCGAGTCTACGGTGCCTATGGAAGTCTCTGCTCATGATATTTTGGGGTATGTCTCTCCTACACGTCCAGGAGAAAAGCCGAGGAAGCCATCAAAAAGTTAGAAGTATCCACCAAAATTGCCGCCAATGCTGGAAGGGATGACGTGCTCGATCGACATCATCCCTGCATTGATCAGGTTGAAATTCAAAGACCATGACTTTTTGTTACTCAAAGATGTCTAGGATGAGCCCTACGAGTTAGTCTCGATGGTGCCTAGTGCCCCCATTTAGCAGATTCCTAAACCTTGGGCGAGTGGGTTAGACCAATCTGGATTGTTGGGGCTCACCAATATGCCTCATTTTGGGCGACTAAATGAAGCCCATACATGTGTTAAGAAAATGTTGGCTTGTTTTCATGGGGGTGCGCTTTGTTTTAATACACCCATCCCTATTACAGTAGATTTAATCACGAGAATCACAGGCTTGGCGAAGGCTGGGGAAGATCCGGCGCAGTATATCTGTAGGAGGAATACTGACAAGAAGCTTGCCAAGCAGCTGAAGGAGTGCTTTGGCTTACAATGTGATGGTTGTGCTTATTGAATCGATATCATTAACTCATAAGTGGTGCACATCGGTGCAAGGATTCTGGCGATTAAGGTTGTTCGAGGAAATCGACTGGTCCAATGTAACTCAGGTGTTGTCGCATGCACCCAAAAGTGTGGTGAGGGAGTGCAGATGAATTGGTCTTTGTTTCTGTTGAACCAGTTGCTAGAAGATGCTCTTACTGCTCAGGCTAGGAGGCCATTTTCATATAGTTAGATTTTGATCCTTATTTCCCTCGTCGCCTGGATGGAACCTGAATACTACCAACCAATGGTGGTTGATGTGGCGAAGGTGCGCCGAGGTGCACGGTATCAAAACTTATGGTGGGTCGAAGAGCCCAGTTGACGGGTGGACTGTATCCTTCAGTTTTTGGTTTTATTGGGAAGCATTGCAAGCCACAGCTGTCATCGTTCCCCGTGTATCTCCTTATTCCGTGGCCAAGTATCAGCGGATAATTCGGTTCGCCATCGAGCCCCACTCTATTTACATTCAGGTAAGACGGGACCCTGAACGACAGTGGCTGCCTTTGGCTTACAAAGTCATGACGGAAGAATTGGATGTTATTGTTCAAGAGTGGTCAGCTGAATGGCACAACCTGATGAGTCAGGAGGAACTGTCTAAGGAGCTGCCACCTGATGCCCCAGAAGATCCTGCCCAGAAGGAGCTAAGTATTCATGACTCTGACAACGAGTCATTGACGGAACCCGAGGCTGAAGCACAATGCATGCGGGGGGAGACTCGCACCAAATGGTGCCAATAATATGATGCAGGTAGTGGTATCCGATCAAGGATGGAGGAACAACTACAGTGGCTCATCAAAGCAGTCACTGACTCCTTTGAGGCTGCAACACAAGCGATACAAGAGTCAAACCTTGAAGAATTCAGTGTGGTAAGAGATAGATTAAATTCCATTTTTTATATTGTTTCCAAGTAGACATATGCGAGACCGATGTTGCAGGACATCCCATCAATCAGCACTAAGCCCCGGTCTAGGAACGTGTAAGTTCCCCTGACTGCGATCGACGCGGGAAATGAGGAAGTACACCAGTTGCTGTGACCAATCCATATTATGGCTTTGGATCTAAACAAGTTATCTGCTACGACACTAGTGGAGTTGCAACACGTTTCCACCCTGGAATTGGTGGACCAATAGAAAGAGATAACTGAGGGATATGTCCAGTCATATAGCGCAACTGAGAAGCTACAGAAAGAGGCAGAGGAGTTGCATCAAGTCCGAGTGCAGCTAGCAGAAGAAAAATTGTGAGAGATAGACGCCTTGAAGGTGATATAGGCTGAGTTGCAATGAAAGGCTACCAAGGAGATTACTGAGCTGGAGAAGGTACAAGACTGCCTAATTGTTGAACAAGCACAGTTGTGTCCCAGAAGCGGCGAAGTTGAGCAAGCTATTTCTGATGGCTGCAGACACATTTTTGAGAGCACGACCAAGCTCACCCCAGTCGATAAGGCCAAGTGTTTGGGGAAAACTATTATCCATCTCTAGGATACTAACCTGATGCTCAATGCCCTGGTAAACCCTATGACGCCGCTGGAGCAGGTTGCAGAAAGGAAGGCTTCCATTGAAGAAATTTCCACTCAGTTCGAAACCATGGAGCAAGAGGCCAAGACCATTATGGAGGTGACAACATAGTTTTGGTATAGCATTGTCCAAGATGAGCAGCTTGATCAGCTGACTACACAGGTGCAAGAAGCTGAAGGTCAACTGACGAGCTTGAAGACGTCACTGCGGGCGATGAAGCTAATGGTGCATATCACTAGGGCCGAGGAATTGAAGGATATTCAACAGCAAGCAGCCCATGGAAAATAATGCTAACAAAAGTGCCACGCTCAGCTAGATGAGTTTCAAGAAATTGGTGGACAGTTGGTTGTTAAAGCAGTCGCCACGCTGCAGGAAGTACAAGAGAATTGGCAGATGGTCAACAAAAAGGTGAGAGAAGAGCACCCCATGTTATAGGCTTTGAATAATTATCAGAGTGTTGCCAACAAATTCAAGCTTCAAGTTCATGAGATCGCACAACAATTCAAAGATTTCAAGGCGCGGATGTCGACATATAACTTATCAACCTGATGTGGCTCAGGGACGAGCCACAAGACTATGTTGGGGGCCTGTTGGTAGGGGTTTTGGTAAGTGATTTCCCCAGCGTCACGGCAGCTACACAAGCTCACGTGGTACCGTGCAAGGCCAAATCAGTGGGATGGGAGGAAGAATAACTATTTGAATATTTTATATACTATTTGACCAAGTTTTGTCACAATAGGTCATTAGCGGTTATAAGTTAGTTAGAAGTGGACCCTCAATGTAAATGCGCAAGCCTATTTATAGAAATAGTTTTGCAATTGAATCGATATAGTAGCATGAGCATGATCTGAGAATTAGCATTATCTGGAGCATGATTGTCGCATGAGGTCTAGTACATAATCCATTTATGGTTTTGGAGAATTTCCTGTTGTATTTGCGAATCTATCTGGATTTTTCCTGATGTATTCAGCCTCCTGTTTTGGAGAAGAATTGTGTGTTTTGGATCCTTTGTGCAAGATTAATATGGTATGACAGTTGTTGCATGAATCTTATCTTTTATTCCTACTACAATCTAATATGTTATGATGATGGGATCTAATTTATCATGATGTTGAGATCTGTTATAATGTTGCCATGGTCTATTCCATTTCCGCTATATTGATGTTGATGTGATCTGTTTTAAGTCTGTTACATTTCTATTGCATTATGAGTTGAGATGTTTTATAAATTATGCTACTGCACTAAGCAATATTGTGACAAATGCATGAGGCACTCTGTAGTTGTGGAAATGAGTTAATGTCAACTGCATAGTTCTGGATTCAATAGTTATGTTGTCCCCCCATCGGATCCCCATATCCTTCGTCCTCACTACCAAAAACTCGGTTCCAATAGCTCTCCCTTAAACATCTTGGGTGACACATCGTCTGCTCTATAGATGTTGCTGGGCAGGGTAAAACATGTCTGGTTCGGTGCTCAAGAAGATCGCATTGGTTGGTCGTCGACAAAGTGAGAACCCCTGTCGACGAGGCTTTGTTGGTGGGTTTCGCCAACAACATTTTGTTATTGATGTCATATTTATTTAAGATATTTAACATTTACCTCACAAGGCATAGATTGTGACCTTCCACGGTCACCCTGGACCGTGGAATCAGCATCTGTATTTCCACTACTGCAACCTTGACAAAATAAATCAATAAATAAAAGTTTAGTCAATAATTGTAACATAAAAAAATCAGATAAGCATAACAGTGGAATAAGCATGTTATCACATGGAAATATTCATAATATGCAAGAAAAAAGTGAATGTCAATGGTGGAAATCGAATGTTAACAGAAAAATCGAAACATTTAGTTATTGTAGTCATGTTTAGTTACTATATTTAGCATTTACCTGATGAGGCATAGCGTGTGACCTTCCATGGTTACCCTGTACCATGGAAGCCACATCTATTCAATTTAAGCTATAATCGATCAACAACTCTTCACTTGGAAGTATTGTTTTTGTTGCACATACAAATATACGATGTTCTTCGCGTCCCTCAAATTCGCAATTCGGTTGCTTAGTTATTGTGATTGGTCGTGTACTATTTATAAATCCAGCAACGTTTCTGGATGCTTTTGGCCTCCCATCAATATACATAGTCGCCCCTTTGTTTTTATTGAGTTCTGCGAGTTGTATATAATTTGCGGCAACTCCATATCTCCTCATACTTAGAGTATATTGGACCAA
This sequence comes from Pseudotsuga menziesii, assembly GCA_001517045.1. Lineage (NCBI taxonomy): Eukaryota > Viridiplantae > Streptophyta > Pinopsida > Pinales > Pinaceae > Pseudotsuga > Pseudotsuga menziesii. Next base: position 255,789 of record LPNX010719947.1, on the reverse strand, counting down.
GATCAACTATTTATTGTATTTGTATAATGGTCCGACACACTCCATCAATTCAGCTACAGTTCCATAGCCGACCTTTATGCCATCCATGGAAAATAGCCCCAATCCATGTAAGGACAAAGTAGCAATGCAATACATCCTCGCATTGATGAAGAATCTGTGTCCACTTGAGGTAGCTTATTAGGTACCCATTGTTGCACTAGATGTCTATACCTCAAGGGAAACTCAATCTCACCTATGCTCTCAGCATCATAATTACATGACACTCCGTTGGAAATAAAATATTGCATGCGTCTACGAAATATTTTCCTTCCCTTCTCAGATCTAGTTGATATAGAACCGATAGATCTAGTACAACACGTATCACTTTCAACCTCTCCGAGTATATCTCCACCATCACTCAAGGAAGATAGATCTGATAGATACCTATTTGGTGGTACCTACACTCGATAAAACAAGAATATAAGATACCAAGCGGATATAATTTAGTGTGCAAATATATTTATTTGTAATGTTTTAATATCAAAAGTTTTTTCTTCCCAAAAACTTTACCAAAAGCTATTTTTCTTTTAAAGGTGTAATTTATTTTAGAGTTATTTATATTTGAATTATTTTTAAGTATAATACATGATTTTATTTGGTTTGAAATTTTTTCACAACACGGATATAGAAGTGTGTTTCATGGGCCACTTGACTAATTAATGCATGCAAAGAGGTATGGGGTTCCACCTGATATAGATCATGTTGGGGGTTCAATTTGGAACGGGCGGTGGTCATATTGCTTCATTCATGTATTACCCACCGAAACTCGGCGACATTAGTCTAACACTCCCTCTTCCACAGTGGTTTGATATGCAAGTTTCCTCATGCAAGGTACTCCTTCTCTAACTATGTGCCTGATTTTTTTTAAATAGGATAACATTGTCAAATGTCACCAAATTTAGACCAATTATAGGTAGTTTTGAGTGTTTTTTCACATGGACACAGATAGGGTGATGTTGGATCCGGAATCTTCTTATCACAACCCTCAATCCTCTTACACTACCTAAGACCATTTTCTTACCATTTCTATGGTTTTTTGTAATAGGGAAATCCTGAATTTGTTTGGTCGTGGTGGTATGGTTCAGGCCCGTTATGTTATCACTCCAGGAAACTCCTCTAGGTTGTAGCTCGAGGATTCCTGGTAAATTACAATGTTTTTAGGGTTTTCTAATATGGATCAAATCAGGTGACCTATATAACCTTCCACTCTCAAGACATGCATGAAACTCACTCAATTACAAGGCTTTTAGTTACAACTGTTCAGAAGTTGACAATAAGGTGCAGGGATGGAGAACTCATCAGGCTGGTAGATTTACATACAAAATAGATGCATATAAATGGCTAAATCCTAACAAGGATGGTACTTATAAATCAAATCACATTAAAACACCGACAAAATGACAAGTATTAGTTATTAATCAACTTGAAAGTAACCTAAATACACATTCAGGCATAAGTACAGTAAAGACAGAGATGAAGGTTGAACAAATCATAACAAAAGATCTTATTGTCAAGAATGAGAAAAATGAGAAGCTGACAATAGTATATGCTTATAACTCCCCAAAGTCGAACCTTTTTTTATAAAAATAGTCTTAGAATTTATAGCCTTTTACAAAATATACAGATCCTCAAACCTGGATCTGTTTTTTACAAAAATAAACAAAAGTAACAGTTTTTGCAAAATTAGGGTTTGAGACCCTACCTAACTACTTGTCTAACTATAATGAAGATTTAGTTCACTGACTGAACATTTAAACAACTAAAGTAATTGCTGGTGATTACTGTTGTCGGTCCTCTACCAGTTAACCCATTGATTTCTCCTTGACAACTAGGGTTGGTGTCTTTGGTACTGTTGTGTCATAGTGGATCTCACACAAACCCTTTTTTGATGCTTCCCTCAGCACCTTTTATCTTTATATTACATCCATGAACCATCTGTAGTCGCCTAAAACCGGTTCTGTCTACCCAAAACTTGTTTTTAAGCCTTTGTCTTCTTTTGGTCGTTAAGCGATCAGTCTATCGGACCCGTTATCTACCGAAAGTGGTGCTTTCAATGGCTAATGAACTGTTCCATTGTCCGCCTGAGCCACTAAAATCCCTGTTTTAAAAAAATTATTAGGTTTTCATCAAAAATTTCTTTTCAGGCCTGTTGGCTCAGCTTTCCTCTTCTGCAAGCTTCATGCTAGGGGTGTTAACAGCTCCTTGACTGGCTTCAGGAGGCTGCATACTGATGGCTGCTTCAGCAAGGATTGATAAGGTGAGGTGGCTACTAGGGTTTTCTTTGGCTTCCTTCAGTTGTAGTCTTTGGAGCCTCACCATCCTGTATAACCTGGTATTGTCCCTTAGGTATCTCTTGTTTATCCTTTTCAAGAAAAAGTATCTTTCTCTCTGCTCTAGGTAGTACTTATGCAATAACTTGTTTCTCCTAGTCAATGTCTCATTATTTCTCTTTAGTTCTCTTTCCAAGACCTCCATTTCATAAACCTGCCTCAGTAGTAGATTGATCTTTTGACTTCTAGGCCTGCTAGAGGAAGCCCTTTCTGTTAGTTCCTCCTACTCCTATGGTGTGGGGGATGGAAATGCTTCAGACACTGGTACAATTTTTAGAGCTAGGGCTGCATCCTCTTCTTGTTCTCCCTTAGAATATGAATAGGGTATATTTAAGATATTTTCCTGGTGTGCTTATGCCTCCCGACCTTTCTCACTAAAGTCCAAATTCCTTTTTTCCTTCTTGATCTTGGAAGAGGAGGGAGGTTTTCCTGTTGTTGTTGCTGGGGAAATATCCCTCCTCCTTCTTCTCCCACTCCTTGGGGTGCTGTATTTTTTGGCAGAAGACTTCCCTTTCTCCTCTAGCTGAAGGCCTGTCTCAAAGCCATTCCAAAACAGAAAATAAGGCCAAGCCATATTTCTTCTCTTCAACAGCTCTCGTACCAATAGTTGGATAATACCATGGTGGGATAGCCTACCAGCAATATTGGATAGCTGGGATTTTACTTGATGTTCCATCTTCCCTAGACTCCTGTGTAAATAAAAGGGCAGATTGAGAGGGCTTTTACCTATGAAATGATTCATGAGTTTGAAATGGTAGATCATTGCTCTATTATATCTCCCTTCACAGGATAAGTAGACCACAATGGCCTTCAGCAGTTGTTTCCAATTCTCTTCCAGCCATGATGATGGCACACTCTTCTTCCATATTATTCTTCTATGTTTAGGCTTAAGGTAAGACCTGAATTCCACCACTTTTGGTATAGTGGTATTGAACCATTTCTCTCCTGTGGAAGGGAGTTCTGTCACCTCAGCGATTATTTATTCATCTATGAGAAACTCCTCTTTTCTTACAACTACTTTTGAACCATCAAAGGAGAGGGCAAAATCTTCAGCCACCTGCTGATGGAAGCCTTCTATTTTTTCACGGAATTTGTAACAGCCCACCTCCTAAAAAAGTCTGCAGACCTCTAGATGTGCCTCTAAATAACTGATAACGCTAGCTCCTGGCTGAGATTTGGTCCACTCTTCTTCATCTTGATGGGTGTATCTCCAGGGTACTTGCAAAATAGTTTTCATACTTGTATACAGTGTGCTTTATCAAGCTGCTCTTTTAGAGCTACTTTTCTGGTGGAGAAAATGCCAATTTTGAAAATGAAATACAATGGGGTCTCCTGGCACTGATTCTAATGGTTTTATGTCATTATGGAGGCTGAGGTCACAAAATGATGATAGCGGCTCGATCTTGTAGATCTCTTTTCCCACATAATTGTACCCTACTTCATCCAGAGCATTCAAAGGCTATTTGATGATCCTTTGGACAGGTGGAGGAAAACTGAGGGTTTGCAGTCAGATCAGTCTTTTTCCATTTGCATAACGACCCTTTTCATTCATTTCCACATGTGATCATGCGGCTCCAGCTCTTTTTGGTGGCTAATCACGTTTACAAATGATCAATTATCTTGTTGATGGGGTCAGATGTGACAGTTCCTAACCATTTCCTTATTTTTCCCTTTCGATGGTTAAGATCCTCCGATATTTTGTCAGCTAGACGTCGAAAATCCACCTTTTGGTGGCTAACGGAGTGTTGTCTTGCTTGCTTAATCCGTCGAACCCTTTGCCCCATCGTTCTGTTGAATTTCTACTTTTGGCAGATAATGACCTCATCGAAAAACTTTTTTAACTACCGAAAACCTGTTCTTTCGTGGTTAATAAAATGCCCTAACTTTTACCTAAACCACTGAAAGGGTTTTTCCCCTGATAATTATCTTCTTGCTTTCGGTGGTTAGCATATGCATTGCACCTTTCTCTAATCTACTGAAAGTGACTGTTTTCAGTGGCTAATGAGATGTTCTGAGCCTTTCCTAAGCCACCGAATGTACTTTTCCCGATGTTGCTCACCACTTGCTTTCGGTGGTTTAAAACCTTTCTTGTTTCTCTCTCTTATCTTCCAAAAGCCCCCCTTTTCGGTGGCTAATGAGTTTTCTGTAGTCTCGCCTAAGCCACCGAAAGTGTTACTTTGACTCTGCTTGCTCAAACCGCTTTCGATGGTTCACCTTTGGCCTGTGTTCAACTGTTTAGCCACCAAAACATAGCTTTTCGGTGGCTAATGAGCTATAATAGTCATCTCCTAAGCCACCGAAAGCTATAACTTGTAAAATTTTCATCCAAATCAAAAACAGAAGTTTTCAAATTGTTAGTGATACTCATATATTTCATTACACAAGAAGATTCTTCCTACTTTCAAAATAAATTTATTTTGGGAGATAACATCTGGCTCCTACTTGGGGATGGGACCCTCCCAGTGAGGTCCCAAGAATCCCAGACCAAAATTCCTTTCCCTGTAAGCAACTAAATAACTTAACACTATCATTTATTGTTCCATTGGGCATGGAGTTTATTCTGTAAGAAAAAACAACCTACTATCTACTAATTTACAATAATATGGCATCAGAGCCTCAAATAAAGTAGAGTTTCAAAAACCGCCCATTCATCGGGCCATTAAATACCTCTTCCCCTTCTAGATTCTGCAATTTGAAGGTGTTATTCTTATGCACCTAGAATATCACAAAAGGGCCAATCCACAAAGAATCAAATTTTCCATGTTTTCCCTTGTCCTGTTTGACAGCATCCCACTTGAGGCCCCAATCTCCAACCCGGAAGTTGTCTACTTTTGCTCTTTTGTCAAACATTCCCTTTATCCTCTGTTGATGGGAATCTAATTTTCCTATAACTTTCTCCCTTATTTGTTGTAACTCCACCAAGTACATCATCCTTCTCAGCATATCATTTGGTTCATCTTCCTCTTCCTGAAAGAACCTTGCCACTGGAAGAGTGAGGTGGATAGGAAAAATGGCCTCAGTGCCATAAACTAGCTTGAATGGAGAAGTCCCTATGGATGTTTTGTCTATTACCCTATCAGCCCATAAAGCAAACTTAAGCTTTGAATCCCAACTCTTCTAATTTGTCTCCAATAGTTTCCTAAAGATCCTGACTAAACTTTTGTTGGATGACTCAGCCAGGCCATTGCCTTGTGGATAATAGGAGGTGGAATGCACCAGTTGAATGCCCATTGACTCACACATGTTAACTAATGTCCCAGCTTTGAAATCTAGTGCATTATCAGTTACCAACCTTATTGGGCGACTAAACCTGCTGAATATATTCTCATATAAAAATCTCATGATGACCTGATGAGTGGCATTCCTGGTGAGTACTGCTTCTATCCATTTGGTAAAGTAGTCAGTGGCTACTAAGATCCATTTATGCTGTCCACTAGAAGATGGATTTATTTCACCTATGAAATTCAGACCCCATTGCTAGAAATCCCATTCACCACAATAGGCCTAAGGGGTAAGGATTTGAGCTGTTGCTTCCCTATAAATCTTTGGCACTGGTCACAAGCCCTTACAAAAGTGCATACATCAGCAAAGAGGATTGGCCAATAGTATCCTGCCCTTAAGATCTTGTGGGTTGTGGTTTTCCAATAGTGGTGGCCTCCACATGTACTGGAATGAAAGTGATGCATGACCTGCTATGCTTCCTCTTTATCTAGACACCTTAGCAAAATTCCAAACTGATCTTTCCAGTACATCAGTTTGTCAATTATGGAAAACTTAACAGAGTTTAACTTAAGAGCTCGTGCTTGGTTAGGAGTAATATCAGGAGAAACTTCTAATTTTTGCAAAAATTGAATAATACCTGAGTACCACTCACATGAAGATATGTTTTCAGCTACTGATGGAATGTCATTTTGATCTTGATCTACTTCTGTTGCTACCACAATCTGCACCTTTGCTAATTTGACACATGTGAAATTTATTCCCATCAGTTCATAGTTTTCTTTGGCCATGAGTTTGGCCAGACCTAGTCCCTTCACCAGCTTAGTGGGTTTCACCTCTATATGAAACTCAATGAGCTTGGCAATCCACTTAGCTCTCTTCCCATCAATGTCAAGCTGATTCAAAACATCCTTCACAGCAGCTGAAGGGACATATGTAAGGACCTTGGCATGGAGAATATAAATTTTGAAAGTCTTCAAATATTTTATGAGAGAATAAGCCTGCTTCTCAATTGGGTCATACTTCAGCTCAGCATCTCCCAGGTTTTTGCTGAAGAATGTAATTGGATGATCAATACCCTCATCATTCTTTTGTAATAGTACAGTTGCCACTGTGTCATAGGATGCAAAACAAAAAATATAAAAACTCTTGGTGTAATGAGGACTAATTAGGGTTGGGGCCTCCATGATAGCCTTCTTAATGTCTTCAAAAGAGTTTCTTTTCTGGTCAGTCCATTTTATTTCTGCCTCTTTTTTTAGCATGACTGTTATATGCTTTACCAGCTCAAAGAAATTAGGGATGAACCTCCTGACAAAGTTTATCTTGCCTAAAAAGGACTGAATGTCTCTTTTTGACCTCGATATTGACAGCTTCTGAATTGCTTCCACCCTTACATGATCGATCTTTACACCTTCAGCTGAGACTATATGGCCTAGGATTTTTCCTTCACTAAGTGCAAACTGGGAATTCTTAGGGTTCAATGATATTCCATACCTTCTGCACTTCAAAAATACCTTCCTTAAATGCTGCAAGTGGTCATGATGGCTGTGAGAGTAAACTGTTAGGTCATCCAAATATATCAACACAAATTTATCTTTCAACCCTACAAAAGATAGGTCCATGGTTCTCTAAAAAGTATCCCCAGCATTCATTAGTCCAAATGGCATTTTAGCATACATGAAGATGCCCCAGTGGGTGGTAAAGGTAGTCTTCTCTTGGTCATCAAGGTGCACAGCAACTTGGTTGTATCTAGAGAAGCCATCTAGTAAGGACATAACCCTAGCCCCTAAGACTTTCTGCAGTAGGTGTTCCATCTTGGGCAGTGGATAGTTATCTTTCTTGGAACACTTGTTCAGGTTTCTAAAATCCACACACAACCTGATTTCTCCATTTTTCTTTCTTACAACCACTAGGTTTGTAATCCACTTGGAGTACATGAGGGGGATTATGATCTTGGCTTTAAGGAGATATTATCGATTTATTTTTCAATTACTGGTAATAGGAGAGGACTGATGCATCTCAGCTTCTACTTGAAAGGGATGGTGTCCTTCTCCAAAGGAATCCTATGTTGGATGATATTGGTGTTATATGTTTTCAGGTCACTGTACTCCCATGCAAAGACATCAGAAAAATCCTTTATCAGGATGCAAAACTTTGACCTCTGATCAACAGTCAATTTAGTAGACATATTTATCAGTTTTGGATGGCTTTGGCTACCTATGTTTTGCTCTTGGACAGCAGGATCTAGCTCCTTTTTGGCAGGCTTAAAAGGGATGTCATTGTGGTCAAACAACTCTTCCAGTGGTACTAGGCCTCGAGGTATGTAGTTGCTGGGAAATTGGACAATGTTTTGATCAACCACTTTATCTTTCAACTTGAGCTACTTAGATTCCTCCATGTTTAGGTTTTCTTGGTCTATGTGCATATCAGAGAACTCATCTACTAGTTCAAGGAATTTTCCAAGCTCGTCATCATTTTCAAACACCCTCCAAAATTTGACATTGTCTGGCAGGGAAGGTCTATATTTAACTTGAACATCATAGCTGAGCTTAGGAGGTAAAGGAGGAATGAACAGACTTGCAGAGACAGCTAGGGAATCAGCCAGATGATTCAAAGCCCTAGGTATATATGACAATTCAAAAAGCATAAAGGAGTCTCTTAGTTTCCATACCTCATCCCTATAGGCCTTCAGTCTGATGTTTTTTGTCTGAAAAGTGTTGTTGACCTGCTGTATAATGAGGTTTGCATCTCCAAAAATCCTCATGCACATGATCCCCATCTCCTTGGCAGCTTTAACTCCTAGCAGCAAGGCTTCATATTCTGGTATATTGTTAGTGGTTTTAAAATCAATCTTGTAAGACAAATGAATGTTTTCCTTGGATGGGAAGATCAATACCACACCTGCACCTGCTGAGATTTGAGTGCTAGCCCCAACAAAATACATGTTCCAGACTGCTGTGGTCACTTCTTCGGGCTACTGATCGGTGGGCTCAATGAGCTATACTATTTTTTGTTGAGAATCATCTATATGCAGAATGCATGACCCAAAATCAGTGTCCACTGCATAGATGGGGTGATTCACTGAATTGATCTCCTTGCTTATGATGTAGGCCAACTGATTTTCTCGGTACAGCCTCTTAGTCTCTCCTCCAAACATTGGGATAGTTGCATATGTAAGATCCATCTGAAGGGTGCCACCTAGACTTTTTCTCCATGATCGAGATAGCAAGATACCAAATTTTGGAGGATATTAGCCACTACAATGTCCATCATGATGCTTTTTGAAGGTAGCTAAGTTAGGTTCACAACTAGGTCTTTGATGAGGCCCAAGCACTTGAATTTTCTGGAGTCAAAGGAGAATAAATCATGGTAAGGCTTGGTGATGCTGAGACCAAGCTCATCCATGACAGCCTTTGGCATTAGGTTATGAGAGGCTCCTGAATCCAGCAGACAGTTACGGAGGATTTTATCATGGATATTCAGGGAAATGTGGAAAGGAGGGTATGAGTCCTTTAGGTCTTCGATCATGGGGCCTAGGGTTACAACAGGCTTGTCATCTTGCAGGTTAACAAAGTTGGTGTCAATATGCATCTTTGGATGAAGGGAATTCAGAATGGAAGACTTGAGTGCATCATTTTTCATTAGCTCAATTAATGGGAAAGGGATCTTCAATTTTTGAATTTATGACTCTAGGTTGAAAGAATAATGCATCCTATCTAGAAAACTTATCTCATGCCCTGGAAATTTGATTTGGATATGATCAGGAATGGCTGAAGGTGTTGGTTTCTACAATGCTTTGGATGTGACAACCACCTTCTTTGATAAAACAACAACCTTTTTAGCTGGTGCAGCAGGCTGTTTGACAGGGACAGCATTCTTCTTGAGAGGAGCAACTAACCTAGACCTTATATTGTACCCTTCTTGACCATTAGCCTGATATACAGTCTCTTCAGTTATCTGCTCATCAATTAGGGCTTCCTCATATTCTGCCTGTGTCAAAAAAGAATAGTCCACCTCATCCTCCATGCAGTGGATGTTGTCTTCAGCCTCTCCTTCTTCTTCAATGAATTCTGGCTCTTCTTCTAGTACATCATTTTGAAATGGAGCTCTTATTCTCTAATCTTCCCCTTGATTCCTCTCCCTTCTGAGAATCTGCACTGGAGGGTTTTTTCTTCTATAAGGGACAAAATTAGGGTTTCGAGGAGCAAAGTCACTTGGCCCTTTACCCCTCATAGGTGGCTATCATTGACCCTTCAGTTTAGACATTTCAGCCGTCAGGTTATCTAATAGTTTGGTCATTTTGTCGATCTTGTTTTCTGATGAAGAAGACCCAATAGGGTATGTTGGCTGCTTCTTCCTGTCTATCTTTCCTTTGACCTTCTAAGATGCCAAAATGTTTGATTCTACCTCTAGGAAAGCATCTTGCATGAGTGATAAGGAGGCAGACCTCCTTTCTCTGAGAAGTAGGTAGAAATTAGAGCCAAAGGCATTTGCATAAGTTATCCTAGCTGAGGTATCAGTGGGTTTGATTTCAGTGGGGATCTTGTTGTACATATTGTTGAACCTCTTGGTGAAGTTGGAGACAGACTCCCCATTTTCTCTTTTCAAGTTGCTGAACTCTGTGATATAGTAGAGGTGGTCTCTCCTCTCTCCCCAATTCTTCAAGAAGATGTCATCTAGGGCCTCAATTCCTACCACTGATCCAGCAGGCAGTTTATTAAACCATTTCCTAGCCTGACCATCTAGGCTTTGCACAAAAACCCTAGTCCATACATCTTCTTGCTCTGTGTTAATATTCTCAGCATAGCTGTAAAATGCCTCTAGATGCTCTTCAGCTGTGAAATCCCCTTCTCCTATGAACCTAGGCATATACTTGAGGTAATCTCTAGTAGGCATGGCAGAGAGGGGATTTGGAAAATTTAGGGGGGCATACCTAGCTACCAGGATCCTTTCCATTTTGTTCAATTGAGGGGCAGCCATTTTGAAAATGGGTATGGACGGGGTTGAGGAAGGAAACACTAATGAAGGTACTTGCTAAGAAGGTGGTGGTGGTATACTTATCCCCATGGAGTCACCTAGTATTGGATCTTCATAAGAAACAGTGCTTGAAGATGCCCAAACCCTAGGATTTTCTGATGTATTTATAAATTCCTGAGAATTAAGTGCTTCAGCAGAAGAAATAATAGCAGAAAAATTTCTTGAAATACATGATGTGGCTTCTTGTGCATCACTGTTGGTTTGTCTTAGTAAAGCCCTAGCTCTTCTCAAAATTTCTTCTGGATCTGAAACAGGTGTTGCTGGTGGCCCCTTAGGGTTTGCTCTGGTACTTGGTCTTCTTGAAGCCACCTTATTTCAATGGAGTTTCCCGATAGATGATTACAACCAGAATAGTGTCCAAGCTTTGTCTATCATCAAAGCAAGGATCTATGTCGTCTCCCAGGGAAGTTGAGCTTCAGTCTCCTCTCCTCAGCAATGGTGTCAATTTGTTATCACTCTAGGAAACTCCTCTAGGTTGTAGCTCGAGGATTCCTGGTATCTTACAATGTTTTTAGGGTTTTCTAATATGGATCAAGTAAAGTGATCTATATAACCTTCCACTCTCAAGACATGCATGAAACTCACTCAATTACAAGGCTTTTAGTTACAACTGTTCAGAAGTTGACAATAAGGTGCAGGGATGGAGAACTCATCAGGCTGGCAGATTTACATACAAAACAGATGCATATAAATGGCTAAATCCTAACAAGGATGGTACTTATAAATCAAATCACATTAACACACCAATAGGATGACAGCTATTAGATATTAATCAACTTGAAATTAACCTAAATACACATTCAAGCATAATTACAGTAAAGACAGAGATGAAGGCTGAACAAATCATAACAAAAGAGCTTATATTCAAGAATGAGAAAAATGAGAAGCTGAAAATAGTATATGCTTATAATACCCCGAAGTCGAACCTTTTTATAAAAATAGTCTTAGGCTTTATAGCCTTTTACAAAATATACAGATCCTCAAACCTGGAACTGTTTTTTTACAAAAATAAACAAAAGTAACAGTTTTTGCAAAAATATGGTTTGAAACCCTACATAACTACTTGTCTAACTATAAAGAAGATTTAGTTCACTGACTGAACATTTAAACAACTGAAGTAATTGCTGGTAATTAATGTTGCTGGTCCTCTGCTAGTTAACCCATTGATTTCTCCTTAATAGCTAGGGTTGGTGTCTTTTGGCGTTGTTGTGTCATAGTGGATCTCACACAGACCCTTTTCTAATTCTTCCCTCAATGCCTTTTATCTTTAGATTACATCCATGAACCATCTGTAGTCGCCCAAAACCGATTTTGTCTGCCCAAAACTTGTTTTTTAAGTCTCTGTTCACTTTCGGTGGTTAAACGGCCAGTCTATCAAACCCATTATCTGCCAAAAGTGGTACTTTCAGTGGCTAATGAACTGTTCCATCATCCTCCTACGCCACCGAAAGCCCTGTTTTAAAAAAATTATTAGGTTTTCATCAAAAATGTCTTTTCAAGCCTGTTGGCTCGGCTTTCCTCTTCTGCAGGCTTCGTGCTAGGGGTGTTAACAGCGCCTTGACTAGCTTCAGGAGGCTGGAGACTGATGGTTGCTTCAGCTAGGGTTGATAAGGTAAGGTGGTTTCTAGGGTTTGCTTTGGCTTCCTTTAGTTGCAAACTTTGGATCCTCGCCATCCTGTATAACCGAGCATTGTCCCTTAGGTATCTCTTGTTAAGCCTTTTCAAGAAGATGTATCTTTCTCTCTGCTTCAGTTAGGACTTGTGAAATAACTTGTTTCTCCTAGTCAATGTCTCATTATTTCTCTTTAGTTCTCTTTCCAAGACCTCCATTTCATAAACTTGCCTCAGTAACATATTGATCTTTTGACTTCTAGGCCTGCTGGAGGAAGCCCTTTCTGTTGGTTCCTCTTGCTCCTGTGGTGTGGGGGATGGCAATGCTTCAGACACTGGTACAATTTGTAGAGATAGGGTTGCATCCTCTTCTTGTTATTCCTCAGAACCTGAATAGGGTAGATTTAAGACATTTTCCTGGTGTGCTTCTGCCTCCTGACCTTTCTCGCTGAAGTCCAAATTCCTTTTTGCCTTCTTGGTCTTAGAAGAGGAGGGAGGTTGTTCTATTGTTGTTGCTGGGGAAATGGCCCTCCTCCTTCTTCTCCCACTCCTTGGGGTGCTGGATTTTTTGGCTAGAGACTTCCCTTTCTCCTTTGGCTGAAGGCCTGTCTCAAAGCCATTCCAGAACAGAAAATAAGGCCAAGCCATATTTCTTCTCTTTAATAGCTCCTGGACCAATAGATGGATAAGACCATGGTGGGACAACCTACCAACAATCTTGGATGGCTGGTCTTTTACTTGATGTGCCATCTTCCCTAGACTCCTGTGTAAATAAAAGGGCAGATTAAGAGGGCTTTTACCTATGAAAAGATTCATGAGTTTGAAATGGTATATCATTGCTCTATTATATCTCCCTTCATAGGTTAAGTAGACCACAATGGCCTTTAGCAACTGTTTCCAGTTATCTTCCAGCCATGATGATGGCACACTCTTCTTCCATATTATTCCTCTATGTTCAAGCTTAAGGTAAGACTTGAATTCCACCTCTTTTGGTATAGTGGTCTTGAACCATTTCTCTCCTATGGAAGGGAGTTCTGTCAGCTCAGTGATTAGTGCTTCATCTATGAGAAACTCCTCTTTTCCTACGACTGCATTTGAACCATCAAAGGAGAGCGTAAAATCTTCAGCCACCTGCTGATGGTAGCCTTGTATTTTTTCACAGAATTTGTAGTAGCCCACCTCCTAGAAAAGTCTGCAGACCTCTGGATGTGCCTCTAAATAACTAATATCACCTAGCTCTTGCCTGAGAGTTGGTCCACTCTTCTTCATCTTGATGGGTGTATCTCTAGGGTACCTACAAAACAGTTTTCATACTTGTATACAGTGTGCTTTAGCAGGATGCTCTTTCAGAGCTAGTTTTCTGGTGGAGAAAATGCCAATTTTGAAAATGAAATACAATGGGGTTTCCTGGCACTGATTCTGAGGGTTTTATGTCATTATGGAGGCTGAGGTCACAACACGATGATAGCAGCTCTATCCTGTAGATCGCTTTTCCCACATAATCGTACCCTACTTCAGCCAAAGCATTCGGTGGCTATTTGATGATCCTTTGGATAGGTGGAGGAAAACTGAGGGTTTGTAGTCATATCAGTCTTTTGCCCATTGGCATAATAACCCTTTTAACTCATTTCCCCGTGCATTCATGTGGATCCAGCTCTTTTCGGTGGCTAATCACGTTTACAATGATCAATTATCTTGTTGACAGGGTCAGATGTGACAGTTCCTAACCGTTTCCTAATTTTTCCCTTTCGGTGGTTAAGATCCTCTGATATTTTGTCAGTTAGGCGCCGAAAAGCTAGCTTTTGGTGGCTAACGTAGTGTTGTCTTTCTTGCTTAAGTCGCCAAACCCTTTGCCCCGTCGTCGTGTTGAATTTCTAATTTCAGCAGATAATGACCTCGTCGGAAAAAAAAATTAACTGTTGAAAACTTGTTCTTTCAGTGGTTAATAAGATGTCGTAACTTTCGCCTAAACCATCGAAAGGGTTTTTCACCCGGTACTTATATTCCTGCTTTCGGTGGTTAGCATATGCATTGCACCTTTCTCTAATCTACAAAAAGTGACCTTTTTCAGTGGCTAATGAGATGTTCTGAGCCTCGCCTAAGACACCGAATGTACTTTTCCCAATGTTGCTCACCACTCACTTTCAGCGGTTTAAAACCTTTCTTGTTTCTCTCTCTTATTTGCCGAAAGCGCCCCTTTTCAGTGGCTAATGAGTTTTCTATAGTCTCACCTAAGCCACCGAAAGTGTTATTTTGACTCTGCTTGCTCAAACCGCTTTCGGTGGTTCTCCTTTGGCCTGCATTCAATTGTTTAGCCGCCGAAACATAGCTTTTCGGTGGCTAATGAGCTATAATAGTCCTGGCCTAAGCCACTGAAAGCTATAACTTGTAAAATTTTCATCCAAATCAAAAACAGAGGCTTTCAAATTGTCAGTGATACTCATATCTTTCATTACACAAGAAGATTCTTCCTACTTTCAAAATAAATTTATTTTGGGAGATAACACGTTCTCTATCAAACGGGAAATGGATGGGTTCAAGGCTGGCATTTGACGGGAAAAATGCTCGTCATGGGTCATTAAGCATCTCAAATATGGCCTATATTTCATATAAATCCTCAGAAAATATGAAGTAAACAGTCAAAACCATAGTAGCAATATTCGAGTATGGATTCGAATACAATTCGGATACGATACGGAAAAAATATGTAACAAAAAAATCAAGTACAACTAAAATACCGGAATATGCATCTTATAAATACAAAAACATGCAATTTTAATTTTTTTTAAATAAGATTATATGATCATCATTCCAAAGTGTAACATGTCATTCATTATTCATTAGGAACTAACATTCCAAAGCGTAACATGTCATTCATTATTCATTAGGAACTAACACAAGTAGTAACTAAGTATTGCTTTCTTGTGACAAGGGATGAGACCTACAACTGTCCTTTCTCTATAGTTTCAACCTCAAAGCCAAGGGAAACAACAGGAAAAGGTATAGTATATGGAAAAGAATCTCCAATTTCGATCCGAGATAAGTAAGGGCTCATTGGACCCCATAAAAAGGCTATGTTATTCAAATCCTTATCACTTCAATGGGAGAGTTGCACTAATGATGACCTAGAAATATCTAAGGCTTTAGAAATGGCTAAGTTACGTATTCAGATTGAGATGATGATGGGTAACCTCTCATCTCCATCCTCTTGGGAATCATTATTGGCAATATGGCAGATGAATGTGTTGGTATTGATGTCAATATATGAATGGATAATTGGTGACATTAGGTGAGTTGATGATTGTGGGTAGACATATCCTAGAGATGTTCATTAATGACAAATAATTGTTGATGGGCATAGGCATGTACGATAAAGTTGGAAAAAGACGAAGTAGTGAAAAATTGTCCTAAAGCAGTAGTCTTATGAAAATTCCCACCATATTTCATAAGAAGGAGAAAATGCCCACCATGGCTTATCATACCATAGTTGGTTGAATTATCTATCTGACCATGGCACCAGTTCTCATACCAACTCTTTGAGGAAGAATATACAGGACTCCCAAAATAAGTTCTTTTTGGTCAAATTAGACAAGTTTCTCTAGGAGAATTCCCGCCATAATTTGTGGGTTGAAAGAAATGCCCGCACCATATGGGAATCCTATAGGTGGTTGTGTTGTCTACTTGACCATGTTCTTACGTTGACCTGAAAGTACCTGAGGCAGAAATTATGGATCTTCCAAAATAGGGTCTTAAGCAGTGTTTACATCATACTTCAGTAAAATGCCCGCCGAGGAGAGATAAATTAGTTCCAGAGGATGAAACTGGTCATAATGGATTTATCTGGTTGTCCTCCATCCATTGGATTTCTTCCGCTCCAAGTTTGATGAAAATTTGAAATCGCCTTTGAGACCTAGGGTTTAAATAAATTGACTAAGTGTCAAATCACAAGGTTGAAGAGGCATTTGGAAATGCCCACCAAAGCCTGTCTAAGTGATGATAAATTCATCAGAAGGTATAGCCATGTTCTTTAATGAACTGGATATCCATTCATGTTCTTAGTTTTTCTGATGGAGACCACATGAGAAAAATATCAGCCTACCAAAAGAGGTAAAAACATTAGCTTGCATATCCAAAAATATGAAAAATTGACCGAGTGTTGAAAATAGGAGGTTGAGAGCCCACTTGGAAATGCACGCCAGAGTCAGCTCTTTAACTGATAAATTCATTAGATCTGATGGGTCCATTCTTTGATGATCTGGGCATCCACTCATGATCTTAGTTTCCCTTTGGGTGTTCACACGTGTGAGATATGAGTCTACCAAAATATGGGAATATGCATCTTATAAATACAAAAACATGCAATTTTAATTTTAAAAAAATAAGATTATACGATCATCATTCCAAAGTGTAACATGTCATTCATTCTTCATTAGGAACTAACATTCCAAAGTGTAAGATGTCATTTTTTATTCATTAGGAACTAACACAAGTAGTAACTAAGTATTGATTTCTTGTGACAATGGATGAGACCTACAACTGTCATTTCTCTATAGTTTCAACCTCAAATCCAAGGGAAACAATAGGAAAAGGTATAGTATATGGAAAAGAATCTCCAGTTTCGATCTGAGATAAGTAAGGGCTCATTGAACCCCATAAAAAGGCTATGTTATTCAAATCCTTATTTCTTCAATGGGAGAATTTCACTAATTACAACCTAGAAATATCTAAGGCTTTAGAAATGGCTAAGTTACATATTCAATTTGAGATGATGAGCGGTAACCTCTCATCTCCATCCTCTTGGGAATCATTGTTGGCAATATGGCAGATGAATGTGTTGGCATTGATTTCAATATATGAATGGAGGATTGGTGACAATTGGTGAACTGATGATTGTGGACAGACATATCCTAGAGATGTTCATTAATGACAAAAGAACTATTGATGGGCATAGGCATGTATGATAAAGTTGGAAAAAGACTAAGTGGTGAAAAATTGTCCTAAAGCATTAGTCTTATGAAAATTCCCAAGATGGCCTGTCATCCCATATTTGGTTGAAGTATCTATCCGACCATGGCACTAGTTCTCAAAACAACCCTTTGAGGAAGAAGATACAGGCCTCCCAAAAGAAGTTATTTTTGGTCAAATTAGACAAGTTTCTCTAGGAGAATGCACACCATAATTTGTGGGATGAAAGAAATGGCCACGCCATATGGGCATACTATAGGTGGCTCTGCTTTCTATCTAACCATGTTCTTACTTTGACCTGAAAGAACCTAAGGCAGAAATTATGGATCTTCCAAAACAGGGTCTTAAGCAGCTTTTACATCATACTTCAGTAAAATGCCCACTGAGGAGAGATAAAGTAGTTCTAGAGGATGAAACTGGTCTTAATGGATTCATTTGGTTGTCCTCCATCCATTGGATTTCTTACACTCCAAGTTTGATGAAAAGTTGAAATAACCTTTGAGACCTAGGGTTTAAAGAAATTGACTATGTCAAATCACAAGGTTGAAGAGGCATTTGGAAATGCCCACCAAATCCTGTCTGAGTGATGATAAATTCATCAAAAGGTATAGGCATGTTCTTTAATGAACTAGCTATCCATCCATGTTCTTAGTTTTTCTTATGGTGACCACATGAGAAAAATATCATCCTGCCAAAAGAGGTCAAAACATTAGCTTGCATGTCCAAAATATGAAAAATTTACTGAGTGTTGAAAACAGGAGGTTGAGAGCCCACTTGGAAATGCATGCCAGAGTCAGCTCTTTAACTAATAAATCCATCAGATGTTATGGGTCCATTCTTTGATGATCTGGGCATCCACTCATGATCCAATTTTCCCTCTGGGTGTGCACACGTGTGAGATATGAGTATGCCAAAATACGGGAATAGGCATCTTATAAATATAAAAACATGCAGTTTTAATTTTTTAAAAATAAGATTATACGATCAGCATTCCAAAGTGTAACATGTCATTCATTATTCATTAGGAACTAACACAAGTAGTAACTAAGTATTGATTTCTTGTGACAATGGATGAAACCTACAACTGTCCTTTCTCTATAGTTTCAACCTCAAAGACAAGGGAAACAACAGGAAAAGGTATAGTATATGGAAAAGAATATCCAATTTCGATCCGAGATAAGTAAGGGATCATTGGACCCCATAAAAAGGCTATGTTAAATCCTTAACACTTCAATGGGAGAGTTGCACTAATGATGAACTAGAAATATCTAAGGCTTTAGAAATGGCTAAGTTACATATTCAAGTTGAGATGATGATGGGTAAGCTCTCATCTCCATCCTCTTGGGAATCATTGTTGGAAATATGGAAGATGAATGTGTTGGCATTGATGTCAATATATGAATGGATAATTGGTGACATTTTGTGAACTAATGATTGTGTATAGACATGTCCTAGAGATGTTTATTATTGACAAAAGAATTGTTGATGGGAATAGGCATGTATGATAAAGTTGGAAAAAGACTAAGTGGTGAAAAATTGTCCTAAAGCAGTAGACTTATGAAAATGCCCACCATATTTCATAAGAAGGATAAAATGCCTTCCATGGCCTATCATTCGATAGTTGGTTGAAGTATCTATCCAACCATGGCACCAGTTCTCAGAACAACTCTTTGAGGAAGAAGATACAGGCCTCCCAAAAGAAGTTCTTTTTGGTCAAATTAGACAAGTTTCTCTAGGATAATGCCTGCCAGAATTTGTGGGTTGAAAGAAATGCCCACGCCATATGGGCATCCTGTAGGTGGCTATGTTGTCTACCTGACCATGTTCTTACTTTGACCTGAAATTACTTGAGGAAGAAATTATGGATTTGCCAAAACAGGGTCTTAAGTAGCTTTTACATCATACTTCACTCAAATGCCCACCGAGGAGAGAGAAATTAGTTCCAGTTGATGAAACTGGTATTAATGGATTCATCTAGTTGTCCTCCATCCATTGGATGTCTTACACTCCAAGTTTGATGAAAAGTTAAAATCACCTTTGAGACCTAGGGTTTAAAGAAATTGGTTGTCAACTCACAAGGTTGAATAGGCATTTGGAAATGCCCGCCAAAGCCTATCTGTGTGATGATAAATTCATCAGAAGGTATAAGGATGTTCTTTAATGAATTGTCTATCCATCCATGTTCTTAGTTTTTCTTATGGTTACCACATGAGAAAAATGTCATCCTGCCAAAAGATGTAAAAACATTAGCTTCCATATCAAAAAATATGAAAAATTCACTGAGTGTTGAAAACAAGAGATTGAGAGCCCACTTCGAAATGCACGCCAGAGTCATTTCTTTAACTGATAAATTCATCATATGTTATGGGTCCATTCTTTGATGATCTGGGCATCCACTCATGATCTCATTTTCCCTCTGGGTGTTCACACGTGTGGGATATGAGTCTGCCAAAATACGAGAATAGGCATCTTATAAATACAAAAACATGCAATTTTAATTTTTTTTAAAAATTAGACTATACGATCATCATTCCAAAGTGTAACATGCCATTCATTATTCATTAGGAACTAACATTCCAAAGTGTAACATGTCATTCACTATTCATTAGGAACTAACACAAGTAATAACTAAGTATTGATTTCTTGTGAAAATGGATGAGACCTACAAATGTCCTTTCTCTATAGTTTCAACCTCAAATCCAAGGAAAACAATAGGAAAAGGTATAGTATATGGAAAAGAATCTCCAGTTTCGATCCGAGATAAGTAAGGGCTCATTAGACCCCATAAAAAGGCTATGTTATTCAAATCCTTATCACTTCAATGGGAGAGTTGCACTAATGACGACCTAGCAATATCTAAGGCTTTAGAAACGGCTAAGTTACATATTCAGGATGAGATGATGATGGGTAACCTCTCATCTCCATCCTCTTGGGAATCATTGTTGGCAATATGTCAAATGAATGTGTTGGAATTGATGTCAATATATGAATGGAGAATTGGTGACATTTGGTGAACTGATGGTTGTGGATAGACATGTCCTAGAGATGTTTATTATTGACAAAAGAACTGTTGATGGGAATAGGCATGTATGATAAAGTTGGAAAAAGACTAAGTGGTGAAAAATTGTCCTAAAGCAGTAGTCTTATGAAAATGTCCACCATATTTCATAAGAAGGATAAAATTCCTACCATGGCGTATCATTCCATAGTTGGTTGAAGTATCTATCCAACCATGGCACCAGTTCTCAGAACAACTCTTTGAGGAAGAAGATATAGGCCTCCCAAAAGAATTTATTTTTCGTCAAAGTAGACAAGTTTCTCTAGGAGAATGCCCGCCAGAATTTGTGGTTTGAAAGAAATGCCCACACCATTTCCACATCCTATAGGTGGTTGTGTTGTCTACCTGACCATGTTCTTACTTTGACCTATAAGTACCTGAGGCGGAAATTATGGATTTGCCAAAATAGGGTCTTAAGTAGCTTTTACATCATACTTCACTCAAATGCCCACCGAGGAGAGAGAAAGTAGTTCCAGTTGATGAAAATGGAATTAATGGATTCATCTAGTTTTCCTCCATCCATTGGATGTCTTACACTCCAAGTTTGATGAAAATTTGAAATCACCTTTGAGACCTAGGGTTTAAATAAATTGACTAAGTGTCAACTCACAAGGTTGAAGAGGCATTTGAAAATGCCCACCAAATCCTATCTGAGTGATGATAAATTCATCATAAGGTATAGGCATGTTCTTTAATGAATTGAATATCCATCCATGTTGTTATTTTTTCTTATGGTTACCACATGAGAGAAATATCATCCTGCCAAAAGATGTAAAAACATTAGCTTCCATATCCAAAAATATGAAAAATTGACCGAGTATTGAAAACAGGAGGTTGAGAGCCCACTTGGAAATGCACACCAAAGTCATCTCTTTAAATGATAAATTCATCATATGTTATGGGTCCATTCTTTGATGATTTGGGCATCAACTCATGGTCTCAGTTTCCCTCTAGGTGTTCACACGTGTGAGATATGAGTCTGCCAAAATACAGGAATAGGCATCTTATAAATACAAAAACATGCAATTTTAATTTTTTTAAAAATAAGATTATACAATCATCATTCCAAAGTGTAACATGTCATTCATTATTCATTAGGAACTAACATTCCAAAGTGTAACATGTCATTCATTATTCATTAGGAACTAACATTCCAAAGTGTAACATGTCATTCATTATTCATTAGGAACTAACACAAGTAGTAACTAAGTATTGATTTCTTGTGAAAATGGATGAGACCTACAACTGTTCTTTCTCTATAGTTTCAACCTCAAATCCAAGGGAAACAACAGGAAAAGGTATAGTATATGGAAAAGAATCTCCAGTTTCGATCCGAGATAAGTAAGGGCTCATTAGACCCCATAAAAAGGCTATGTTATTCAAATCCTTATCACTTCAATGGGAGAGTTGCACTAATGACGACCTAGAAATATCTAAGGCTTTAGAAACGGCTAAGTTACATATTCAAGTTGAGATGATGATGGGTAACCTCTCATCTCCATCCTCTTGGGAATCATTGTTGGCAATATGTCAAATGAATGTGTTGGCATTGATGTCAATATATGAATGGAGAATTGGAGACATTTGGTGAACTGATGATTATGGACAGACATATCCTAGAGATGTTCATTAATGACAAAATAACTGTTGATGGGCATAGGCATGTATGATACAGTTGGAAAAAGACTAAGTGGTGAAAAATTGTCCTAAAGCAGTAGTCTTATGAAAATGCCCACCATATTTCATAAGAAGGATAAAATGCCCGCCATGGCATGTCATTCCATAGTTGGTTGAAGTATCTATCCAACCATGGCACCAGTTCTTAGAACAACTCTTTGAGGAAGAAGATACAGGCCTCCCAAAAGAATTTATTTTTCGTCAAAGTAGACAAGTTTCTCTAGGAGAATGCCTGCCAAAATTTGTGGGTTGAAAGAAATGCCTGCACCATTTGCGCATCCTATAGGTGGCTGTGTTGTCTACCTGACCATGTTCTTACTTTGACCTAAAATTACCTGAGTCAGAAATTATGGATTTTCCAAAATAGGGTCTTAAGTATCTTTTACATCATACTTCACTCAAATGCCCACCGAGGAGAGAGAAAGTAGTTCCAGTTGATGAAACTGGTATTAATGGATTCATCTGGTTTTCCTCCATCCATTTGATGTCTTACACTCCAAGTTTGATGAAAAGTTGAAATCACCTTTGAGACCTAGGGTTTAAATAAATTGACTAAGTGTCAACTCACAAGGTTGAAGAGGAATTTGGAAATGCCTGCCAAAGCCTGTCTGAGCGATGATAAATTCATCAGAAGGAATAGGCATGTTCTTTAATGAATTGGCTATCCATCCATGTTCTTATTTTTTCTTATGGTCACCACATGAGAAAAATATCATCGTGCCAAAAGATGTAAAAACATTAGCTTCCATATCCAAAAATATGAAAAATTGATCGAGTGTTGAAAATAGGAGGTTGAGAGCCCACTTGGAAATGCACGCCAAAGTCATCTCTTTAACTGACAAATTCATCATATGTTATGGGTCCATTCTTTGATGATTTGGGCATCCACTCATGATCTCAGTTTCCCTCTGGGTGTTCACACATGTGAGATATGAGTCTGCCAAAATACGGGAATAGGCATCTTATAAATACAAAAACATGCAATTTTAATTTTAAAAAAAAATAAGATTATCTGATCATCATTCCAAAGTGTAACATGTCATTCATTATTCATTAGGAGCTAACATTCCAAAGTGTAACATGTCATTCATTATTCATTAGGAACTAACACAAGTAGTAACTAAGTATTGATTTCTTGTGAAAATGGATGAGATCTACAACTGTCCTTTCTCTACAGTTTCAACCTCAAATCCAAGGGAAACAATAGGAAAAGGTATAGTATATGGAAAAGAATCTCCAGTTTCGATCCGAGATAAGTAAGGGCTCATTAGACCCCATAAAAAGGCTATGTTATTCAAATCCTTATCACTTCAAGGGGAGAGTTGCACTAATGATGACCTAGCAATATCTAAGGCTTTAGAAACGGCTAAGTTACATATTCAGGTTGAGATGATGATGGGTAACCTCTCATCTCCATCCTCTTGGGAATCATTGTTGGCAATATGTCAAATGAATGTGTTGGCATTGATGTCAATATATGAATGGAGAATTGGTGACATTTGGTGAACTGATGATTGTGGACAGACATATCCTAGAGATGTTCATTAATGACAAAAGAACTGTTGATGGGCATAGGCATGTATGATAAAGTTGGAAAAAGACTAAGTTGTGAAAAATTGTCCTAAAGCAGTAGTCTTATGAAAATTCCCACCATATTTCATAAGAAGGAGAAAATTCCCACCATGGCCTATCATCCCATAGTTAGTTGAAGTATCTATCCGACCATGGCACCAATTCTCAGAACAACGCTTTGAGGAAGAAGATACAGGCCTCCCAAAAGAAGTTATTTTTGGTCAAATTAGACAAGTTTCTCTAGGAGAATACACACCATAATTTGTGGGTTGAAAGAAATGACCACACCATATGGGAATCTTGTAGGGGGCGGTGTTGTCTACCTGACCATGATCTTACTTTGAACTGAAAGTACATGAGGTAGAAATTATGGATCTGCCAAAACAAGGTCTTAAGTAGCTTTTACATCATACTTCACTAAAATTCCCACCGAGGAGAGAGAAAGTAGTTCCAGAGGATGAAACTGGTCTTAATCGATTCTTCTGGTTGTCCTCCATCCATTGGATGTCTTACACTACAAGGTTGATGAAAAGTTGAAATCACCTTTGAGACCTAAGGTTTAGAGAAATTGACTAAGTGTCAAATCACAAGGTTGAAGAGGCATTTGGAAATTCCTGCCAAAGCCTGTCTAAGTGATGATAAATTCATCAGAAGATATAGGAATATTCTTTAAAGAACTGGATATCCATCCATGTTCTTAGTTTTTTTTATGGTGACCACATGAGAAAAATATCAGCCTTCCAAAAGAGGTAAAAACATTAGCTTGCATATCCAAAAATATGAAAAATTGACTGAGTGTTGAAAACAGGAGGTTGAGATCCCACTTGAAATGCATGCCAAAGTCAGCTCTTTAATTGATGAATTCATCAGATGTTATGGGTCCATTCTTTGATGATCTAGGCATCCATTCATGATCTCAGTTTCCCTCTAGGTGTTCACACGTGTGAGATATGAGTCTGCCAAAATGCCTCCTGGAACAGTAATGACTAGGGTCTGACAAAATTGACTAAGTGTTGAATTGAGAGGTTTGAAAGACCATTTTAAAGTGGCTACCAGAGACTGTGTGTTTGTTAGTAAGGTTTTAAGGTGACATGGTCTTGTTCCTAGTTGAGGTGGATAATACCCTCAGTTTGTTTAAAGATGGTCAAGATGTGAAAAATGTAAGTCTACCAAAAGTTAGAAAAGTATGCCTATACAGAATTGGTGAAATAAAAGACTAAGCTACAAGAAATTAATAAACATAAATTTATAAAGGGAATTCGGCATATGTTGAGAAGGATTTAAGGTTAGTATTTTGGAAGATATGATGTGATCGAAATTACACAGCATATATTTAAGGAAGAAATGCTTGCATAGGGTTTAGTGAAGACACACATAGGTTGTAGATTTAGGGACCCCGTGATTTAAAAATAAAGGAAGCCGGCGGAGATCCCAAGCCCACAAATTTGAATTTGGTTTATGAATTAATCGATTAATTAAATAATCCATATGCCAAACAGAGGTGACAACACTAACCTTGATTAATTAAATATTCTTGATAACCTTTGGACTCTTTGAGATATGCCAAACAAAGGCGACCACACTAACTACCATGGGAGGACAAACCTATAGAAACTCAGAGTGCATGCTGGCTTTGACAGGGATCGGAATGACTCATGCCAACACACATCATGTATACTAGTCAAATACCAAGACCCAGATGTCCCAAAGAATGCATAAGAAAATGTCACGTCCCCGACCCTCATACCGGCGAAGAGGACACAACGAACACCAAAACAAACGGGCAAACAGCCCCATGAACATGAACAAGGATTAGATGCTGAAATTAAAAACTTAACATAATGCATACAAGGGTGCATTCCATCATACAAGATGCACAATCCATCAACATACAGCTGAAGCAAACACACATACATTTCCAGCATCCACATGTTCATCATAATTCATAAAACAATAGATAAAATTGCAGAGATGAAATAGCAATACTTATCTTTGATGAAGGATTCACCCCGCAACCAGCTATGTCACCGCAATGTTCCACCCAACCATAGACCAGCGTGCTCATCAATCTCTCAGCAACACTGCCTCCCTCGAGCTGGGCATGATTCCTCAAGGAATAAGGGACAATGCAGGCTTACACATAGCCAAGGAGACACAAAGTATAGCCAAGCCAACTCTGTTGGGTTTATCAGGCCATCAGGGAGCTAGGATAGGCTAAATGCCAAGATGGTGGCCTTAACACCAACTTCTCATGCATACCCAGCCTCTAATCCCACTCACAACAGTCGGAAGACCAACCACTGAATACCGCAGCAACACAATCCCTTCACAGTCCTGTGAAGAAGGCAAAGACAACCAGGTGACAGTCCCAAACAAAGGCAAAACACATCTCAAGCCCACAAGGCAACTCAGAGTTGTTCTTGGCCCTTGTGTGGCCAAAACAACTCAACAGGAACCCAAAACCAGGGTGCAACAACAGCCCAACAAGATGCGGGAAAGACAACAGTCCCAAACATAATCAGTGAGCACGGCTCACAACGTGGGAAAACGACCTCAACCAGTCTGTGCGTGAGAGCACTTGCACCAAACCGCAAAACACAGAGGAAAACATATGCACGGGCCACAAATCAGTAAGGATACTTACACACAGTCCCTGAGCATGAAAATGGCCCTCCACAGGAAAATCATGGGTGACAGTGACCAAACAGCTCCCATCTTGCTGCGTGAGTCACAACAGTGCAGAGCCCACAAATCAGCCGTTGGGGAAAACATACAGCAACACCATTCACCAATCCGTAGAGGAAGGGCTGCGTGAGTAAAGCTAGGAGAATCCTGTGCGTGAGCGTGAGCAACTTTCGCTCCTGCCTGAGGATGAACAGACAGAATGGAGGAATGGGAGAGTGGAGCGAACATTTCTTCTACCCCACGCGACGGTGAAGAGGAGCGGCTGCTGGTGGAGTGGGCACATGGGAAAGGATGGACAGTACTGCCACACCCACCACCACTCAGCAATAACTGCCCCAACTAACTCAACAAAACATTCAAGAGGTTGAATGAAACAAGGAAGATGGCAAATTAAACAAGGTGGCAACACATGGGTTTTTCCCCCATAGACCAAGGTTGACATCCCCCACCCCTTATCCTTTGGAATCATGCCCTTTTCATTTCAACGTTGCACTACCGTAGCTGGTTGTGGTTTATTTTTAATTTATGTGCGTGTTTACATGATGCCCAACCATACGATGCCGGATAGCACGACTTACCATCAGCAACTACCCCTATTACCGAAACATTCACAACCAAATCGATGGTGGGGCTTTTTGCCTTTAGCTCCTCACCACGATTAATTACATTATATATACATCATGCAAACGGGGTCAAAACCGGGGTGTTACATTCCCCTCCCCCTTGGAATAACACTGTCCTCGGTGTTCCATTACATATATACAATACATATACAATTGCACATCAAAATTTCAAAATTTGCAGATCTGTCCCACGTTCAATCATCTACTTTGAACGTTCATGACCAAGCCCCTCGGCTTCCATGACCTTCTTCTACTGGTTCTCAGCTTCCAGCTTATCCCAAAGTCTAGGAACTTTGTGGCTATTTCCCTCATCATGTTCCCTCATTGGCAGTCCCGGCGTAAATGATGTCCTCCGCATTCCCAGCATTTCACTGGATGCTTCATCTTTACCTACACAATTTCCTTTGAGTCTTCATGCCTAGACTGTTTCCCAACGGGTCGCTTGGACGAATGTCCCATCGCTGATCCACCCTACTTTCCTTTGTCGATTGCTCCCAGAAGGCTTTTTCACCTCCCTTTGCAAACCAATAGAGTCTTGCAAAAATCTAGTGGTTCATTTCACTCTGCCTTTTTTGTATCTTGAGCATCTCCCCAAGATTCTCTTGGGTCTTGGAAATCCTTTGAAGGAGACTTCTAGCTAAGTCCAACAACTTTTGATCTGCTTCCATGATCAATGTGCACCACCTGGTTTCACTTTTCTCACCTGTGAAATGCGCCATTGAAATTCTGTCAGACCAAGCATAATATAGACATTAAAATCAGTCAGTTAATTACCCAATTGGCATGACAGTCCAAGTCTCATCAAGGAGACTTTCATATTTTTCATGCCTTCCCAACAGGCACACAAGCTCATTCATGTCCATTCTTGGGCAGGGAATTAACTATTCCATCATTCACAATTTACTTTAAGCAAATACACACATTCCATTTTCAGTCATACATGCATTCAACAATCTTTTGTCTTCACAATGCATAAATATATATATATATATATATAATAAAAAGGGCAAGAGAGAGCAGCAAGAGTTTTTTTCCCTCTTTATTTTGTTCCATCCTGGAACCCACACCACTGTTGTGGCTTTTCATGCTCTCAGCCTCTTTCACTTCACCGTGAATGTTGGACCAATCCCTCTTGGTCATGACACTTAGTGTCTTTGGTCTATTCCAGACCTCTAAACCATGGGGTCTCTTCACATAGTTTATCTTGGCTGCTAGGAACCCCACGGTCTCACATGTCCACATGCACCTTTAGGATGCTCTCATAGTCCTCGCTTCCCGTGATACCTATATCCAAACATTGAATAGATTCACATGTTTAGTTTATTCTCATCAGTTTCATCTCTAAAACAAGAGCTTAAAACATCATAACCAAATCATATACACATGTATATTCATAAGCAAAATAATCCAATACTTATCTGTATTGTGCATTTCCTCGTTTGTCCACAGGATCCTGCTTCGCTTTGCAAGCCTTGGGATCGCCTATGGACTTAAATGTTAGGTCAGCACGCAGGCTACTCCACAACATCCTTTTATATATATATCAGGCATAGTCAAGCCAACTTACAGTTGGGTTTATCAGACCGTCCAGCCAAGCCAATGTACAATTGGGTTTATCAGGCTGCTGCCAATCGAGCCAATACACTGCTGGGTTTATCAGGCTACTCAGCCAAGCCAGCTAACAGTTGGGTCTATCAGACTACCAACAAATAACCCTTACTCCGCAACCCCTCACAACAACCATTTACCTTTTACCTTTTACTTATCCATTTGCCGTCCCAGTATGCCTTTGTTAAGGAAAAATGGAGGCTCCTTTCCTGAGTTAACAGTCCCTCAGTTTGCCATCCCAACTCCTTTTGCATTTCACATTCACACATGTCTTGCCGACATAACCCATACCATCTCACTCATGTTATTATCAAACATGCAGTGCAGATGAGACATTTCCAAAATGTCCAATGGCGTTTCACCCGAAACCCATTTCTAAGGGAAAACCTTCCCATGAAGTTTGGCTTTTGCAGGCCATCACACATGGTCTTCTTGCAGTGTGTATCCCTGACACATTCATCAAATAGCCAAACAGTCAATCATTACCTGATAATACAATCCAAATTGATTGTTTCATAACCAAGCAATGACATTAGTAATCAAATTCATTAGGAATTTGCAATTCTATCTACTACAGAAATTGACTTTCTCAATTATGGGTTTCTTGTAAGCAGCACTACTATGCCCATTATAATTTCATGCTTACTATCATAACATGAATACCCACTTACCATGCGTCCACCTGACACAATCTTATACAAGCCAACAGTGATTAGTAGTCATCAACAATTCTTAAATCCGAAATCCACAATTCAAATTTAACAACCCATACCAACTACTTTTACAACTATGAGACTCTTCTCATAAGGTTTTGCTCTTTTACATGGTAGATTCTAGCATTGGTTAGGGTCTTACCTCTTGCTTCCATGCTCAAAATAATCTACCTGAAACCTGAGCTTCAATCATCCAACACAAGCTTATGCAAGCCAATAGTGACTAGTAGTTGTCAGCAATTCCTTAAATCCAAAATTCACAATTCGAATTTAACAACCTATTATGCATACCAACTATTTTTACAACCATGAGACTTTTCTCATACATGGTAGATTCTGGCATTGGTCAGGGTCTTACCTCTCACTGCCATGCTCGAAGTAATCTACCTGAAACATGAGCTTCAATCAACCAAACACTTGGTAAGTCTGGATGCATATAACCTTTTCATTGCTACAACCATCACCGAAGCATTTTTAGAATTTATAAAATTCAAATACTTCTAGCTGTTAGTCACATCAATGTATACCAAAACTCATTTGCTTCACGCAATCATTATCATATTAACATTTGCAAGGCATAGTCACATCATTCATGCAATTAAATAGAATGTTTATATACTCCTTACTTCACAAGCGTATCATTCATACCACCTTTCTCTTCCATAGAGCATTTCTGGCAGCCAATTGATCATGGCTATCCTGCATTCATAACAACCTTTGAAATGGCTCCTGAATTGTCATCAATTCATCATTTCAGTCATTAGTCATTCATAATATCACATGCATTCATGCAATACATCACAACATTTGCACCTGTACTTACGCAATCAATCACTCACATCCTTCATATGCATACATTCAATGCATAACTACAAGATTCATAAAATATTCTTAATGCATATCCATTCAATGCTACTTTGCATTGATTCAGGAATACTATGCATTCCACATACCATGCATAGCCTAACCATGACTACTTCATATAGGATGCATTACTATAATCAATATCATCAACATATATAGGCATGACACCTTTCTATATTCAATCATCCACATGGTATAAGGTCTCTTACCTTTACCATTCCATGGAATTTGTCATAATCAAAATCTCACCTGCATGGGTGTACTTACACCCTTGACATGACCAATTTGGTTGGTCCTTTGCAGGAGATTGCAGAATTTGCTCACCAACTTTTGTTATGGAATTGTTGCCTTATCCCTTTCTCCAAAGGGTTGCTAGTCACAATTGTCAGCTTCAGCAACATATTCAGCTAGGTCCATGTTGTCGTTGGTTTTTCCACTAATGCCACATCAAAGCAATGATTATCATTAGTGGTTCATTATAAATGTATAATCTTTAATATCCTATGTATACAACACATATCCTCATGCATTTCATGCATAAAACTTAGGAAATGTAACATAGTTAGCAAGATAGGGTTTTAAGGAAACTTCCCTTTCAAATCTTCCATCCTTGCATGGAATTCCTTTTCCATACAGCAGCTGGTTGACTTCATAGTCCTTGCTACCCCTGGGCATGCGACTTTCCAGGTTTGTCCATTTGATAGCAGCGGCCATCATTAGCACTTTGTTGCTCCATGCTCAGATTCTGGTGACTTACCCTTGTTCCCTACTGGATAAGCTTTCCAACGCCTATCCACATGCTTCATTCCGACCTCAGGTCTGAAAACCACACCACTTCTAAGAATGAAGACTTTCACCAAATCTCAGCATTTTTACACACCACTGCATTTTGGTCTAGGCGCCGACTTCAGCCACCTAGGATTTTTTTTCTTCTCCTTTTCAGCCTTGAAGCTACCAAAAGACTACTGAGAATTTCACTGAAAACCCCTGAAATCCTTTGAAAAATCCCACTTGAAAAGTCAGAATTTCCCCTTGCAGAATCGGCTCACGTTCCAACTAATCTCCCGTAGAATCGGCTCCCATTTCCACTAATCGTTCCGCAGAATCGGCTCTCGAAACCACTAATCATTCCGATGTTTCGGCGGTCGAAACCACTAATTCCTCCGCTGTTTTGGAGCCCCAAACAGCTAACATCTTCCGTTGTTCATCGAAAATCGGAACAACTAAGCTCTATCGGCAATCGGATCTTCTACACTTAGAAAAATTTCAATTTTCTTCTTCTTCTTGTCGCAACATCAGATGCTCAAACGACTATCCTCTTCCATCATTTCGGCGATCTTTGGAAGATCTCTGCCAAAACGGCGGCTCCGACTTCCACTAATTTCCTCTGAAACTTCCTCTCTTTTCTTCCGCTGCATCGGCAACTTCATCTTCTATTTTCTTTAGATGCTTGTTGTTGCATCGGCTACCCAAACTTCTAAATTTTTCCGATGCTTGCTATACTTAGAAAAATTTTCAACTTTTCAAAACTTTCCCCTTTCTACTTTCTTCCTGGTGTCGGCAGTCTTTCTCGTCGGACACCTAGTCGTTTCTCCACCCGCAACGGCGGCACTTGTTCAGCCTTTTTTCGCCGACGATTTCAACACTTTAACCAATTTTTCAAAGATATTTCTCTTCTTCTTTCCACGGAATAGAACATCTATTGGGGTTCAGAACCAATAATTGCTATGCATCGGCAGTTTAGTCCCTTCGACATCCGCAACGGTGGACTGTCAAATGCTAAACTCTTCTGCTACAGCGGAAGTCAATTCCGCTAAGTCTTCCAATGACCTCCAACACTTAGAAAATTTTTGGACTCTCTACGGCGTCGACGACTGGAAGAACTAGCATTGGCAGAATAGTCCCTTCGACAGCAGCAACGGCGGACTGTCAAACGCTAAACTCTTCCGCGATGTCGGTGAACCCAATGTCCATTCCCCGCCAACAGCCACTAAAACACTTAGACTTTTTTTTATTTTTATTTTTTTTAAACTTAACTTCCTTCATGGCGTCGACGGTCGGATGACTTTTCCGTCGGGTGCATAGTCATTTAGACTTCTGCAACTGCAGATGCTCGAAGAGCTTTTTTCTTTCGATGGACACTTAGACAAGTTTCCACGATTTTCTTTCACTGCTCTCCGTCGGACACGCTTTCATCTAATTATTCTGCCACATCGGAAGTCCCTTCCATTTAGTGCTCTGATGAGCCAACCGTTCCAACACTTACAAAAAAATTTGAATTTTCCAACGGCTCCCACCGGGTATACTTCCGTCTAGCTCCTCCGCTACCTCAGAAGTCTTTCTAACTAAGTGTCCCGATGAACTGAACCGACAGTTCAAACACTTAGGCAAATTTTTGAAGTTTGCTGCCATCAAACTCTGATCTCTGCTGGGCAGAAGGAAAGTCCGCTTCTGTCACTGTACCTTGGTGGTCCATTCAGGCCCATGTTGTAACATGAGCTCTGATACCACTCTGTCACGTCCCCGACCCTCATACCGGCGAAGAGGACGCGACGAACACCAAAAAAAATGGGCAAACAGCCCCATGAACATGAACAAGGATTAGATGCTGAAATTAAAAACTTAACATAATGCATACAAGGGTGCATTCCATCATACAAGATGCACAATCCATCAACATACAGCAGAAGCAAACACACATACATTTCCAGCATCCACATGTTCATCATAATTCATAAAACAATAGATAAAATTACAGAGATGAAATAGCAATACTTATCTTTGATGAAGGATTCACCCCGCAACCAGCTACGTCGCTGCAACGTTCCACCCAACCATAGGCTAGCGTGCTCATCAATCTCTCAGCAACAGTACCACCCCCGAGCTGGGCATGATTCCTCATGGAATAAGGGGCAATGCAGGCTTACACATAGCCAAGGAGACACAAAGCATATCCAAGCCAACTCTATTGGGTTTATCAGGCCATCAGGGAGCTAGGATAGGCTAAATGCCAAGCTGGTGGCCTTAACACCAACTTCTCATGCATACTCAGCCTCTAATCCCACTCACAATAGTCCGAATACCAACCACTACATACCGCAGCAACACAATCCCTTCACAGTCCTGTGAAGAAGGCAAAGACAACTAGGTGACAGTCCCAAACAAAGGAAAAACACAGCTCAAGCCCACAAGGCAACTCAGAGTTGTTCTTGGCCCTTGTGTGGCCAAAACAACTCAACAGCAACCCAAAACCAGGGTGCAACAATAGCCCAACAAGACACGGGGAAGACAACAGTCCCAAACATAATCAGTGAGCACGGCTCACAACGTGGGAAAATGACCTCAACCAGTCTGTGCGTGAGAGCACTTGCACCAAACTGAAAAACACAGAGGAAAACATATGCACGGGCCACAAATCAGTAAGGAAACTTACACACAGTCCCTGAGTGTGAAAATGGCCCTCCACAGGAAAATCATGGGTGACAGTGACCAAACAGCTCCCATCTTGCTGCGTGAGTCACAACAGTGCAGAGCCCACAAATCAGTTGATGGGGAAAACATACAGCCACACCATCCGCCAATCCATAGAGGAAGGGTTGCGCGAGTAAAGCCAGGAGAATCCTGTGCGTGAGCGTGAGCAACTTTCACTCCTGCCTGAGGACGAACAGACAAAATGGAGGAATGGGAGAGTGGAGCGACCGTTTCTTCTGCCCCACGCAACGGTAAAGAGGAGCAGCTGCTGGTGGAGTGGGCACATGGGCAAGGATGGACAGTCCTTCCACACCCACCACCACTCAGCAATAACTGCCCCAACTAACTCAACAAAACATTCAAGAGGTTGAATGAAACAAGGAAGATGGCAAATTAAACAAGGTGGCAACACATGGGTTTTTCCCCCATAGACCAAGGTTGACATCCCCCACCCCTTATCCTTTGGAATCATGCCCTTTTCATTTCAACGTTGCACTGCCATAGCTAGTTGTGGTTTATTTTTAATTTATGTGCATGTTTACATGATGCCCAACCATACGGTGCCGGATTGCATGACTTACCATCGGAAACTACCCTTATTGCCGAAACATTCGCAACCAAATCGATGGTGGGGATTTTTTCCTTTAGCTCCTCACCACGATTAATTACATTATATATACATCATGCAAATGGGGTCAAAACTGGGGTGTTACAGAAAACCCTTACTATATCCACTGATAATAGAAGCGATGGTAGCACAGCAAAAAAATTATAATTTTAGTATGACTGTACCGAATCCATATTGGTTCGTAAATTTGACTTATTTTTCCCAAATTCCTATGCTTCTAGGGTTAATGGGATTACATAATTCATTGGGCCCTTTGTTATCCTCTGGAATGCGGATGGATTGCCTCCCCTGGGAACACTGTATCCTCTAGACTGCAGCCAGATTGCCTCCACTGGGAATGTCAGTATCCTCTGGACTGGTATCCTCTGCTCCTCCATTTACCACTGCTCTGCTCATCAAATTACCAGTGCTTTGCATGCTGCTAATGAACTAGTGCACGGGAGTGAACTTGTTCTTTGTTGCTTTGCTAATGAGCTAGTGTGCGGGTGTTTTTGAATTCTACGTTTCTTTGTTTGTTTAAATTTGCATATTTTATATTTGTGTTTTGTTTGTTTTTTTTATTTTTCATATTTATCTTTTGTTTAGTTTATTTTGGTTTTTTTTATTTGCATATTTTATATTTTGTTGCATTTTAAATTAATTATAGTTAAACAACTCTATGTTTTTAATTTAGTGTAGTTTAATTTAATTTAATTTAATTTAACTAGGATTTTGTCATAATTTGTATTGGTTGCATTGCTTATAGTGAGATCATATACATAAGTCCCTTCAAGGGCGAACACGATGATGATGACGATGATCATGATGATCATGATGACAATGATGGTGATGACGAAAACAATGACGATGATCATCATCATCATTATCCTCATCATCATCCTTGTCATCATCATCACCACCATCTTCATCGTATTCATCAATATCATCATCATATTCATAATCATCATCGTCGTCGTCGTCATCATGATCTTCTTCATCATCCTCAACTTCCTTATCATCATCATCATCATAATCATCATCTTCATCATCAACGTCTTCATTATCACCATCATAATCTTGATCATCATCATAATATTTGTCATCGTCATCATCATCATCAGCATCTTCATCTTCAACATCATATTCATCATCAACATCATCGTCATCCAATTCATCAGCATCTCCATTATCTTGATCATCATCTTCGTCATAATTTTCATTATCATCGTCATCATCTTCAGCATCATCATCATATTCGTCATCATCATCATCATCGTCATCTTCATCATCCTAATTTTAGGGGAGCTCATTGAATGAAGACGTCTACATAATAGGGGGAGCAGCTAGTTCAGTGAAAAATTAAGGATTGCTCCTAACACCCATTCCAAGGACTGATATGACAATTCAATATGATCCGAGGAAGTAGTAAAAAAAAATACAACTTTTTGGGCCCTGTGAAGCCTCCTGTTCTTATATTTGTGCACATGAAGAATCAAGACTTATGGATCTAGTCCTGTGTCTTAAAAGAGGAAGATCCAAACTGAGCAGTTTGGTAGTTCCATAAATTGCATTCTTTATATGAGTGAATAATCACTCATAACCATTCTTATATTATAATGTTGGTGAAGCTCAGAAAAATTTAGTGAATACCAAGGTAAAGTTATTGTCATCACATCTTCATCATCATCATCATCACCACCACCATCACCATCATCATCATCACCACCATCATCATCATCATCACCATCATCATCATCATCCTCATCCTAATCATCATTTTCATCATCATCATCCTCGTCCTAGTCATCGTCATCATCATCATCTTCATCATCTTCATTATCGTCATCATCATCATCGTCGTCGTCATTATCATCATCTTATTCTTCGTCGTCGTCGTCGTCATCATCACACCTATAAATCAATAAATAGATTTTTGGTATAAGCTATAACAATAAGGAAATCATTGTGTTAATTTTAGAATGTGAAATTCCCAATCATATGCATGACATATATATGCTCAACTATAAGAGAAGTCGATAAAGATCTTATTGATGTCCAAGTATAATACAATTACAAGGTTCTCATCAGAATTCATTTAGTGTCTATCCAATCATGGGTATAATAAAATTCTTAGTTATTCAGAGTCACACTATTTGGAAACCCCAAATACACGGTTTATATATAAATTATTTTATAAGCTTGGCACATAGAATGATAGAACATGTGTGGATACTTAAAACACACAAAATATTCATAAATTAGGGACAAAAAGGGATTTCATCTTGAGTGCTTATCTTATATCAACAACCCTCTACATCAAATATTAAATATCATTGAATGTTGATTTATGTTCATCTATGTCTCCTTCCCAACACACACCATATTGAACAAGCAAATATCATGCATCCTTCTTACTCCCCACTAAATGTGATGCCAAGTTTTGTTGTATTTCTAATATAGTTGAAAATATACTTAAAACCACTACATAATGGATAATAAAAATAATGTTCACAACATGGGATATATTATCACTCATAGTAACCATTGGATGCATTAGGGTTCCAAAGGCACTCTCAGATGGAATTGTGTTCATCGCTACTATTTCATCCTCTATCTTTAAACATGCATGTCTCTTGACAATTTTATGTTAACTTCCATTGGTGTGGATATGGGATAACATTAACTCATTATAAATATCCTCATTATAGTTTCATATCTACCTTCATTTATTGAATTATCCTCCTCAATTTATCTCTTTATACTTGAACTCCTAGAGAATAATGGATCTCCCCATGTTTTTTCATCTTAGGTATTTTTGTTTTGAAAACATTCAACATGGATTAAGACAATCACTTCATCTACGTATAGTTTTAAGATTAGAAATGTTCTTACCAACCCACTTGATGCACACATTCTTGTTTCCATCTTAATTTTGTAGAAGACCATCTCTAATCAAATTACCATCTATCCACTAGTACCAATCTCAAGATGATTCCTTCATCTCATTAAGTTCTTTCTTCATGTTTCACATATTTTGCTTCCCTCCCTTGTGAACGTATCCTTTGAGACAATACATGTATATCTTTACTTCCAACATGCCTTTCAATAACAAAATATTTACATCAAACTTCAAAAGACCTATATATCCACATTAGCCATGAATGCCAAAAACACTCTTATCCAGGTCATGCCATTATTACTAAAAATGTTTCTACATACTTTATTCATTCAACTTGTATATATCCTTTTTCAACCAAGTGTGCCTTATATCATCCTTTGGTCTATGCTTGATATTAAAAATCAACTTGTATCCATTTTCCTTTCTTCTAGGACCATATATTTGCAAGTTTCCAAGTTGATTCTTGATAAATGAGTCTCATACTTCATCCATGACATATTACCATTCTTTCACTATCTCCTTGAAGTGGAATTTTCATAGATTCAAGACTCAATTATTTTTCTCTCAATTCATATCAATTGCTAAATATTATGATCATAGGCTGTAGATAAGCATGTTCCTCTGCACGGGTTTGTGTTCAATGCACTTCTTCATCCTCTTCCATTAGATCCTATACAAAATTAATTAACCAAGTGGGGTTTCAGCCTCCTTAACATCACTTGTGTTCTTGATGGATCCAATTGCAACATTAACATTTTTTAAGTCGTATATTGGTGCATCACATTGTTGGTTAGGAAACTCATTCAACTTTCCCACTCAATTCTTTCACGCAACTAGTTCATCAAAGATCACATCCCCACTCTTGATAAATTTGAACTTGAATAGAATATAGAGATAATTACAAATTTCAAGATCTCCATAATATATTTGATCAATATGGATTAAATTTTTTTGGCATCAAACTCCCTTTCCTTCTTAGCAAGGATATAATATTTAATAACACATCCAAGACCTCCAAATGTTGAACATATAATTTCATCTTGAACCATGCTTGATATGGTGTCATTAACCTTATTGTAATTATGGGCAATTAGTCTTGAACATTACTCGAAGTCGCCATTGCTTCCACTTAAAATAATTTAGAATACATACGCTTGTTAGCATACATATGACACTTTCAACCTTTGTTTTATTTTTTTCTACACTTAATTTGTGGTAGGGTTTTAAACACTATGAATTCAAAAAAATAATTCATTCCTAAGGAAATAAATTAGTAAATTCTTTTGTGAGATACTCGCCTCCATTACCACACATCAACCTTCACTTTCTTCAACAATTTTCCAAATTCAATTTATATTACCATCGCAATCAAATATTGACATGCCACTGTCCATCTCAATGCCACGTTTGACAGGTCATGTGTGTCCTTTGACGTGGTGCGATCAGCAAAGAGGTACTGCCGGCTCTCAGGTTGCATTAAGTATGAGTCTCATCCTTTAGCTAATTGACATCCCAAGCCTTCATTTCGCATGCATCACATATTTCTTGGCCATGAAAAATCTCAGGCTCCCTTAAAATATGGAGAAGCTCCCCCCTTTCATCATCCTCCCGGAAGAAGATTATATATCTGGATCTGCAGGATTACTCAGCTTTCAAACTGACAGTGAGGTGCTTCATCAAGCAGCAAAAGATGATTCTGATTATTCGTGGCTAGTGCAGGAGCAGAACCTTCCCTCTTAGCTTCTCGATTTAGGTATATTTTCCTAGAGTTA
The DNA here is from genome assembly GCA_001517045.1 of Pseudotsuga menziesii. Taxonomy (NCBI): domain Eukaryota; kingdom Viridiplantae; phylum Streptophyta; class Pinopsida; order Pinales; family Pinaceae; genus Pseudotsuga; species Pseudotsuga menziesii. Next base: position 217,039 of record LPNX010719947.1, on the reverse strand, counting down.
TTCCAATTTAACCCAGTGGCCTTTGTTAGATACTCAGGAGATAGATAGCATGGCTTCCTCCAGGGATCTCCAGGAAATTAAGTCGGCACTCTTAGACCTTCAAAGTGGAATGAAATGGGTCTTTAATATGGTGGGAACTAGTGTCAATAGCACCTGGAATGTTGCTAATGATGCCAGGTATATCTCAAACCAACTCAACTGTCATGCTTCGAGAATAAAAGACAACACTACGGATCTGCGTAAGTTAATGGAAAAATTTGACTATCTTAAGGAAGATGTTCATAAATTAACCAAAATGACTGAAGGCAGCCACTGCAATGAAACTCTAGAAGACCATCAGATGGAGGAGCCCTCGTTTGGCAAGCCAACCCTTGCCCAAGAAGCTCAAAAATGACAGGCCTTTCTCTCTCGACATTGTCTTGCAATTTTTGTGTTTTGTTGAAATCTATTTAGGTTAATCTGTATTTTTGCTTACTGTTGAACAAACAGTTCGTTAGAAAATACCCCTACAGGGGCAATCTCAGTTTCAGGAAAAGAATCAGAATATCCCTCTTTTTTGTAGTTTCTTATTTGCTTCTGTAAACTCTATTGCAGCAAAGCAATCTTTTGATTCTAGACTGTAAGGATGGTTGTGCTCAGTTTTTTTTATATATATAAAAACCTTCATCGGCTTCTGTTAAAAAAATTTGTTGATTGAACATAATTACTGTGTTATTTTATTATTTTTGTTATGTTACAGCTAAAAATATTTTCAATTATTAAGTTATAAGTATAATTTAGTTTCATTTAATTACAACAACAGTTAACTTAGGAATTAAGGACCCAATTAGATAAAATACATCCCTAAACATATGGGGGAGAAGAATAAAAAAAATTCCAAGGATAGCATGTGTCATTTTTTTAAGCTTATTCTATACACCAATGGATGTGGCTAATGTGCACATCGCCATGGATGAAAACATCATAAGTTATTCCATCATCAACCCTTACAATTCCATCATCACTCCCTTCAAGTAACAAGGTCTTATGGGAAAATTGTTCAAATAATAATGGCTATCCTCCAAATTAAATGTGCATGAGATATGAAATGACAATTGAAATATAGAAAAACAAATCAGCCCCAAATCTAGGGCTATAGACCCTCCTTTTGTTGGTTAAAAATTTCTACAATATACATTAAATTGAAATGCTTGGAGCCCTATATAATTATCATCATTAATAATATTATTTATAATTGAAAGTACATGCAAAAGATGACAGGAATTGATGAAATACATGGAGCTATAAATTTCTGCAATCACCAAATGGATATCCCACAGAATTTCCAACCATAACATAAGATTTCATCCTAAAATATACATGAAAATGCACCAAAAAATAAGGGTACTATTGGCTGGAAAATATCATTAGAAACATTCTCCACAATCTGAACTTTTTTATTGAGAACATGGTTGGAAATTACGCACATAAATTTATGAACATGGTGATTTTAAAAATGGTTGACCTGTGTTATTTCCATTATACTTTTCACATACAAATTCATCAAAATTGGTTTGTGGAAGGAAATTTTCTAAGTTCTCTCCATGTCACAAATTTGCTATATATGTTGAGAAAATCTGCATTATACAAGGTAGAGGGTGGTTGGAAATTTCCTTGAAAATTTTGCAATAAATATTTCCAAAAGTTAGTGTACATGGATGAAACAAATATTCATAAATACATTCACTGAACTACCCAAAATCTAAATCATGCATAGGAGCATATGACCAGAAAATATCTTGTAAAATTTCTAGATTTACCTCCTCTATTTTGGGTTGTCCAAGGACCTCAAAATTATGCATTATATTCCATAGAAACATCACCATGATTGTCAATAATAGGGCCCCAAAAGTTTTTACAATAATTCATATCTCTATCATGATTGGAATCTAAAAGGTAATGTCTCTAACTTCAGATCCTTGGTTGTCCCCATATTCATCAAATGGAGAGGTAAATACCTCTTCTAATTCTTCATCTTCCAACGATTTTTATTTAAGGTTATCCTTCTTAAAATCATCAATAATAGGATCATGGAATTTATAATTTTGAGTGGACAACATGCTTACCAAATATTTTTATTTGTGGAAGGGTGGAATGGGATCTTGGATACTCTCATCAGCCAAATCCTCTTTACTTTTATATGCAATAGTTTCTTCATTGTTTTCTTCATAAGGAAATGAAATTAATTGTTCAATGAATTTCCCATTTGAATCATAAATATTCTCTTCATGGGAGTCTAAGTAAAACATGGTTAACCTAATCAACCATAGTCAAATATATTCAACCAAAAGTTAACTTATCATTGCAAAGTTGACCAATATCAAAGGTGTTCAACCTTGTTCATTAATGACAAATTATAGTAAATCATATTCCACTAGGGTCAACCAAATCAATCATAGTTAAATATATTCAACCAAAATTCAAATATTCATGCAAAGTTTACAAATACAATACAATATCATGTAATTAACACCTAATTTAAGTCATTTTTAAAGTAATATTTTTCCAAATATGTTGAAAAATATGGTGGTAAACCTCCCCTCAACTTGCAATTTCTTAAAGTGTCTAATTGGCACATAAATTAGCCCAAGATTTAGCCCTAGAATTGATGTCAATTTTATTACTAGGTTTAGTGCAATATATAGTTCCGATAATTAGTGCAAGATTTATGTTAATTGTACAACATCGAGAGTAATTCTCTAGACGTGTGGTTTGTATCAAGTCAATACTTGTGGTTTGTATCAAGTCATATCTATATCCGCATGTGTTGAGGTGGTGATGCTTATATTGTAAAGTATTGTGGTTTGTATCAAGACTGTAGACTTGTGGTTTGCATTAGGTTTGGACTTGTGGTTTGTATCAAATCATTTTGATCCTCGTATAGTCATCCAAAAAATGGGTACTCATTGAGGTGGACCTTCAAGTTGAGGTATAATGCTTTATGTGTTAAAGTGGTTATACTATGTAATGTATTACTAACCATTGTCACTTCATATTGCTATAACTCTCCTTTAGATATTAGCTACCTTTAGAGTGAATTAATTTAGGATATGAATATATGGAACGAGGTAATATAATATGATCATAAGTATGAGATAATTCTTTTGAGTATGATATGGTATGATTGATAGTTAAATGTATACACATGTGGACCATGTAGTAAATGTTAAATGATTAAGAGATAAAGCTTAGATAGAGAATGAATTAAAATTTCCTAAGGAGGCCTCCAATGAACTTGAATTGATAAGGTTTTAGTTAAAGCATTGGTTGTAATAAGCATGCATCACCTAACTAAAAATATCCCTGCAAAAGTTGATAATAGTATCTTTCATGGTCTGCACAAAAATTTAAAGTGCCATGACACTTATTTATCCTCCTAAGTAGGTGGTCATGCATTTAGTTAAAGATTGAGTTCAGTTCAAAGTCAGATAACATTCAGTCAAATCTAATCTTGGAAGGTATGGTGCATGTATTTTTGCATGATGAAGAAACCAAGGCTCTGACTTGGCACTAGTTCTTGCAAGGCACTAATGATTGCATAGAGAGAAACGAATTATCCAATGAATGTTCCTCCAAGTATACTTGCAATTTTTTATGCTCCTAGAGCATTCATGTTGTATCCATTCACTATTTCTTGCATGGAGGTTGTCTTCACTTGTTATTAAAGAGCTACACACTTGGAAAGTTCATTACAATTGTTTTTCTGTGGATCTCTTCTTCATATATCCCTCAACCATAGAACCCTTAGGACGTGCTCTTTGTCTAACAAGATCCTTCAACGACTTCAACTGCCTCTCCACCATCCACATCGACCTTGTGTGTATAGGTGCACATAATTCAATCTCCTCAACTTGGTGCATGAGGTAGTGTTCTTGTGCATTGAAAAATGCTGGAGGTAGATACTATTGCATTTCACACATTAGTCGGGGAATTTCTCTCTTCCAATACCTTATATCTTCTTTATGGATTTCTTTTGAGGAAAGCCACCTACAAATGATGCAACAAAATAATATCAAGCCATATATAAAATTTGTGGGCAAAACATAATATGTCAATAAGTTCCGCTACAAATCATGGACCAAGTACATTTTCCATATAAAACATTACTTACCTCATGTATTTTCCAAGAACATAAATAATTTGTTTTATGCTGTTGTCAAAGTCATCTGGGAGAGATGAAGGTAGAACATACTCTATCAAAAAACACATAATTATTATTTATTTCCATATAAGAGAATAAAATTAATAAAATAGTGCATACCAATAAGAAAATATATTAAAAACTCATAATTACCTTAATGAATGTATGTCAGTCGTGTTTTAACCCCACCAAAGTAACCTTTTTTCGTTAAGATATTCTTTATGTTACATGAAAACCCCGTTGGAAACCTGATTTTTCTGATGACCTCTTTTACAATATTGCTCTGTTGCTCCGTCAAGCACCAAGGAAGACTAATATTCTGGCGTGCATTTCCTTGAGGCCACTTTGGCAGATTTTACCAATAATTCCATACTTAGACAATTTGTCCAAAACCTAAGGTGGATTTTTCATTTCACCCAAACCCTGAACTAATGCTACTAGATGATGTATTACACCTTACTGAGCACACATATGCTGATTTCACTCCCAGACTCATATTCATTTGCCCTAGGCGAGCATTTTACTGAACTTTGGTGTAAGACGGCCTGAAACCCTGTTTTGGCAGATCCATATCTTCTTCCGCAAGCATTATCAAACCAATGTGAGAACATGATCAGGTAGACAAAACATACACCCACAGGATGACCATGTGGTGTGGTCATTTTCTTCAACCCACAAATTATGGCAGGCATTTCCCTATAGCAATTCTGACTAATTTGACCAAAAATCCTTCTTTTGGGAGACCTGTATCTTCTTCTTCAAGGAGTTTTTCTGAGAACCGGGGCCATGGTCAAATTGATATTTCAACAAACTATGGGATGGCAGGTCATGGCGGGCATTTTCTTATTATGAATTGTGGTGGTCATTTTCATAAGGCAGCTGCTTTAGGGCAGTTTTTCAACACTTAGTCAAAATCCACAAATTATCATACTGTTACCAAATACTACTAGAATGTAACAATGACATCATGAGACATTAGGACACCAACATGTGTTTTTCAACCTCATCACACATGCCATATCAACACTTCTTTTGTTATTAATGACCTCCTTTGACATCAATGACAACCATACTCAACAGTGTCCTTGTGATAATAAAATTCATAGGGTGACATTGATATGTTCCTTGTTGAAGTGGTTATCCACCCATGCTTTCAGTTTTCCTTATGATGGTCACATGTGCAAGAAATCAATCTGCCAAAGTAGGAAAAATATTGTTTTGCATATTCAAAAATTTGGCTAAGTATTGACCAATATTCCAACAATACATAAATAATTTGGCATACCTTGACGATTTCTATTATATTCCAAGTTCCATAGGTGAGGTGTCATTCTTCGTGGTTGTTTTCCATTCTCTTCTTTACCATTGAATTTTTCTTTGTCTGTAGTTCGATAACTATGGTTCTTAGGTAGAAAGTGCCTATACTCATCAAACACTTCCTTTGCTAAACTCCTTGAACAACGAGATTTTATCCTGGGACCGCAAGCTGGACATGCAAATTTACCCTTTGTTTGAAGACCTATAAGATATATGAATTAGTGTAGCAAATTAGAATAACCATTTAAAATAATGCATGATATTTTCAATAGATATATATAATATTAAAGAACAAAAGAAAGTAACAATATACCACAAAAATGTGTTAACCCGGGAGCATCATGAATTGTCCATCCAAGTATTCCATGGAATTGAAATCGTCTTTTCCCTATTGGTCTAGAGATGTCATACATAGTGATGCCAGCCCATAACTTCAACAACTCATCGATAAGAGGCTCAATATATATGTTCATATCTTTAACCTGGTACTTACCTAATTGATCCAACATACATGATTAATTATATTTAGATATATGTCATTATATATAAAATACATAATTTTCATGCACGAAACAAAGAAATGAAATATTTAGTGATCAAAATTTCAAAGAAAAAAATACAAATTAATTAAATACCTAGAACAATCATTGCCAACATTGTATGCTCTCTCTTGATCGACATCCAAGGAGGAAGGTTATTGTTTATAACAAAAACATGCCACACTGAGTAGGTAGAACGAAGCTCTCCAAATGGATTGACACCATCAGTTGCCAACAAAAGTTTAACATTACGAGGTTCTTCTTTGAAAATTGGCCACTTTTCTTCGATGTACCTAAATGCAGACCCATCTGCAGGCATTCAAAAACATCATCTCAACTTCTGTTCTTTGCACGGAAATCCATAAACTGTGCTATACTTTGACACCTGAACAACCGCTAGAGACATGGACTTATTGGAATATAACGAAGAACTTTGTGAGGCACCTTTTTGTCACTTTATCGGTTCAATACCTACTTGTTTGAAATTGTGGGCATTCATTTTCTAATGCATATTGTCCATAGTATATGATATGATCATTAGGACATGCATCAATAGCTTGATACTCCATTCCAAATTCTTTCATAATCACATATATCTCTCGATATGTGCGTGGTAAAATATTTGACGTTGGTAATAGAAGTTGACCTAACAATCTACAAAGTTCAAAAGAACAAGTCAATGTAAAAAATATTAATCATCAATATCGCATCCATACTTTACAAATGAGATAACAATAGCAATATAGGAAAAACATCAACCCTTTATGTACATGTGAACATGCAGACATAAATAATTAACAAATTACATACCTTAGTATATGTGTGAGACAGGTGTTTGATAAACCATTCAAAACCCTCAAGTTCACTAACAACAATATAGCAGATAGAAGATTTGTTTTGAGCCTTCATAAAGAGGTTGACGTGCCTTCTCAAGTAGAGGATCAACATCATGACTATCATCCTGGTTGTCCTCATCCATTGGAGAAAATGTGTCTTGGATCAATCTATGTATCTCATCTTCCTGATTTGTATCACTAATGTTATCTCCATCCACATCATCATTAAGAACTTAATCAGCTTCAATATACTGATCTAGATGTTCGTCACCCTGTAAATGAGTATTTTTGCTAGTACTTGGCAAATAACTCTTTGGAAGGGGACATTTTGGGGGCACTGTCTATATATTTACAAACAACGTAGTAAAATTAGTGTGTAGAACATATAATAAAACGATAAGACATTTTACTGAAATTCATGACATGATGAATATTACAGAGAATGCATTAAAAATTGAATAACCTCTTACCAAGGGACAATATTCATAACCCCCTTCGGTGTGCCCCTTCTCCCTACAATGTCTTTCAGCTGTCGTTATTGAAATTCTTCTTCTTTGCAAGCCCCTGCAATCAGAGCAAGGGAAATAACATTTTACATCTCCCCTCGCCTCTAATGTCGCGCTAAACTGAGCAAGCTTCCTTGCATTTTCATTCATAGTGAAAAATCCTTGTAGTGACAAGTAATTGTCTTACTTACACCATACCAAACAGTAACTTGTCAAATACATTAGATATAAGTATATTTCTAAAAGCAATATATTATATACCAATTTCTATAAAGAAAAACATGAAGACTATGATGAATAGGATTTTCATTGATGACAACATTAATGACAATCATTTTGGAAAAATATGGTAATTTGGTGAAAAACAGGAAAATGACTAAGTATGGGGAAATTAGTAAACATTTCCTTAGGGAAATGCATGCCATAATTTATAGGAGAATATAAATCCCCGCACCACATGGGAGTCCTGTAGATTGTTGTCTTCAGTTTGACCTGAAAGTGCATGAGGGAGAAGTTATGGACCTTCCAAAACAGGGGTTTGTGCTAGAGCAAGCAAAAATGGCTAAGTAGCCTCAGAAAGATGCCCGCCCTAAATTATGGGTTAGACTAAATTCTCGCAGAACATGGGGGTCTTGTAGTGTGTTGGTTTTTATACCTAGCCATGGTATTATTTCTCCTTAATAATGTCTGAAGAAAAAGTTATGAATCTGCCAAAATGAGGTTTCAGAATAAATTTTGGAGAAAGTCCTAAAAATGACCAAGTGTTGGAAAACTGGCTCAGGTAGCCTTAAGAAAATGCCCTCCACAAATTGTGTGTTGAATAAAATGCCCTCACCATATGGGGGTCTTGTAGATTGATATTTTTCCTACCTGACCATGTCTTCATATTGTCTTGGAAGTAGCTGAGGAAGAAGTTATGAACCTTCCAAAACAATGTTTTAGGCAGATTGGACCAGACTAAGACAATTGTCTGTTGGAAAAACTGGCTCATGTGGCCTTGGAAAAATGCCAGCCATACCTTATAGGTGTATGATAAGAATTGTCTGAAGCTATCATCCTACAGCTTGTTGAAGAGGATATCTCATAATGGTCCCAGTTCTCAAAGAAGATGTTTGATGACAAAGATAATGGTCTACCAAAATAGAGTTTTAGGTTGTTTTGCACTATTCTAGTACTGGAAAAACTACCTTAGTGGCCTCAGGGAAATGCCCGCCCTATCTCATAAGATGATCCGAAAAATAATATTAAAGTGTTAGGCTATAGCGTGTTGATGGGTGCATCTAACCATGGTCTCAGGTATCCTGTGGAGTGTTTTATGACAAAGATATAAATCTGCCAAAAGTAAGAAACATATTATTTTGCATTTTAAGAACACAAGAAAATTGGTTGTCTTAGATTCAAGAAAATGAAAAGGAATTTTGAAATGACCTCAAGGAGGGGTTATTTGATGATAAAATTCATCAAGTAGCATAGGCATGTTCCTTGGTGAACTAACTATCCAGCCATACCTTCAAGTTGTCTTATGATGGTCTCATATGAAAAATATCAATCTACCAAAAATAGGAAAAATAATATTTTGCATAGTGAGAACAAAAGAAAATTGACCAAGTGTTAAAAACAAGAGTTTGAGAGGTCAGTTGGAAATTCCCGCCAAGGGATGTCTTTATGCAAGTAAATTTATCAAATGTCATGGATCCATTCTTTGGTAATTTTTCCATTTGCTTGTGAGTTCAGGTCTCCATAGAGTGTTCACACGTGTGAAATAGGAGTCTGCCAAAATGGGAAGAAATATGTTTTGATGTTCAAAAGAGGTTGAGAAGCTATTTTGAAATGCTTGCCAAAGGTTATGTGTAGCATCCCCAACCCTTCGACTGACGAAGAGGACGCTACCATGGCCTTAACCATCTGGGAAACCAGCCCCATGAACATGTGCATTCATAAAAATTGAAATGCTGAAAATAGAATGCATTGAAGTAGAACATACACAAATACAATTATTTGTCATACACAGCGGAAGCAACATACATTCCTACAAGCATTCAACATGTTCATCATAATCATTAACAGTAAATAGGATTGCAGAAGTAAAAATAGACAATGTTACTTATCTTATAAAGAACTCATTCTGCAACCAGCTACGTCGCTACAACGTTCCACCCAACCATAGGCCAGTGTGCTCCTTAATCTCTCAGCAACGCTGCCACCCGCGAGCTAGGCATGATTCTCCAAGGAATAAGGAACAAGCAGGCTTACACATAGCCAAGGATACACACAAAACACAGCCAAACCAACATAGTTGGGTTTATCAGGCCATCCAGGAGTTGGGAAAGGCTAAATGCTAAGCTGGTGAGCTCATTACAGAGCTAGGAACACCTACACCAGAACTAGCCTAACTTCTAAGACACCCACACACACCCAACACAAGGAATCAGTCCCTTCTCTGCTACACAGTCCCTCAGGCCCTGACTTCCCTTCCAGTGCTATTCAGGGGTTGTGGAAAAGAAAGCCATCCCTCTAGCTCTGTCTGTGTGGTTTCCAAACACACCAGGTTTATCAAGCAACCCAAGCCCCCATCCCTGCTCCCTACACAGTCCGAAGACCAACCATTGCACGCATGCAATCAATCAACAGTTGCATCTTAAACAGGGAACGACTCCTGAGCCGTTCTTGGCCCTATCGTGGCCAAAACGACTCCCAAGTGAATTACAACAGTCCCAAAATGTATCCATAAACACAGCTCACGACATGGGGAAACAACAGTCCGTCCTAGACCATAAAGTCACCGGGAAAATTTACACAGACCACACTGGGGACGAAATTACAGTCTCCCAAAGTATGCGTGAGGGAAACTTGCACCAGACCCCAAAATAAAGAGGGGAAAAAAAACATATGAACGAGCCACAAATCGGTAGGGAAAACTTACACACAGTCCCTGAGCGTAAAAATGGCTCTCCACAGGGAAAATCATGGGTGATAGTGACCAAAAGGCTCCCAGCTTGCTACGTGAGTAACAACAACGCAGAACCCAATGCGTGAGAGAATATTCACACCAAATCCCAAATACAAATTGAAACACACTCGATTCCTTTGTGTGGAAAATGTGAATAACAGTGGAGACGGCTCCTCTCTCCTGGCTGCATGAGACCAAATAGGAAAGAAGCCTGTGCCTCGGAAAAATCAGACTACCGCCCCTGCGTGAGGATGAACAGAAAAGGGAAAGAGTGGCGTAGTGGAGAGGATGGAATGAGGGGCGTAGTCATTCCCCTGCCCATCGTGAGGTTCAATCCGCTGGTGGAGTGTGCGTGTGGGCAAGGACTGACAGTCCTGCCACACTCCACTCCCAGCCATAACTGCCCCAACTAACAGCAGTAATTTTCAATGGTGGTAGTTGGGTAAGACAAGGGAAGGTGACACATGGATTTTTCCCTCATTTCCCAAGGTTTGACGTCCCCCACCCTTATCCTTGTGAGAATCATGCCCCTTCTCAATTTAGTTGCCGCGAACATAGCTGGTCAGGGTTCATTTTAATTAAAGATGCATATTTACATGATGACAAAACTCAATATGTATGCCGCATGCCCCGATATACCATCGGTGACAATTTCAACCCGAAACATAGCATAACCAATCGATGGTGGGGCCTTGGCCTTTAGCTCCGCACCATGATTATTTACAATATATACATCATGTACGTTTAATGCAACGGGTTCAAAACCGGGGTGTTACATTATGTGTGTGTCAACAGATTTATCTTGTGATATGGTCTTGTTCATTGTTGAAATGGCTATCTATCCATGCTTATAGGTTTCCTTATGGTGATCACGTGAGGGAGAAATCAATCTACCAAAGTAGAAGAAAAATTGTTTTTACAAGTTAAAAACAATTTTGTTTAAGTGTTAAATTAAACAGTTTGGAAGCCTATTTTTAAATGATCTCCAGATAATGCGTGTGTATCAAAAAGTTCAAAAGGTGACATGGATCTGATCCTTGTTGAGGTGGCTATCCAGCCATACTTTCAGTTTGCATTATGATGGTCGTATATGCAAAAGATGGACCTACAAAGTTAGTGAAAATTAATAAATAGAGTTTATTAAATAAGAAGCTATAGGAATGTATTTAGAAAAATAAATAGAAATTTAATAAAAATAATTAAGACGGAGTTTTGAAGAGACACATCTTACTATTGGAGAGATGCAATGTTTAGAAGAATTTTTATTTGATTGTTTCATTAAAACCATAAATAACAAACAGAGATTCGAAGAGGTGTCTAAGCATGGTGACATGGCAAGGTGTAATTGGAACAAGACATGAAGGACAGAGATTACTGAGGACATGCATAATGACATTGACAAGCAAGCATGATAAGCATGGAACATCTAGAGAGTCAAATGACCCATTCTTTGGTCATTTGAAGATGACTTGGGCAAGACAAAGATGTTGGTGCAAAGAGGACAAGGAGATGGTGACATGACAATAGACAAGCAAACTTGATGACAGGGATGGTTGAGGGCATGATAAAATAGTGGACAATGAAAAGATTGCGGGCATCTCCAGAAGATCATGTGGGCATGCTAAATGAGGACAATTTCGGGCATGATAGAAACTATTGCGAGCATAAGATATTGCCTATTGTGGGCATCTTCTCAGCACCACCTGCGGGAATCCTGGTGTGAGTTGTGGGCATAAGGAAGGACTTGTTGTGGGCATTTGTGGGATTCATGGGCATCTTTGATGGCTCAAATGAGGATTTGCGGGCATCTTTAAATCCTAGTTGCGGGCATCTGAATACATCACCTACTGGTACCTTGAAGATGGACAGTGCGGGCATACTTATTGGAAGATCAAAGACCCCCATACGGGCAGTTGAAGAAGGGTATGTGGGCATAAGAGAAGGCCAAGTCTTGGCATAAAAAATAAAATTAAAATGATGATGATGTGGAAAATTAAATAAATTTTGGTTAATGGTAACAAAAATAAATTGGTGATGAGGTCGGCCTCCTAAGACATGGAAATAAAAAATTGTTTACGGCCAAAAAAGGATGCATGCTTACTGACCCGCGCGTAAACAACCAAGAGCCTTTGAAAGCTGCATTGGTTTGGCGGGTGTGATTTCTACTAGTAGTCTAAAGGATTAATTGTATTAGTTTGCCATAGGTACATTCATTATATATGAGATTATGCTAAATATTTTGTGGAATTCCTGTCCAAGTCACTCCTTTTCTTAATTGCCTGTTCCGATCTGTGTCCATAAAAAATTAGATCTCCTGTTGTCATATAGCCTACCCTGCTCTGCCATAAATCCAATAATTTGAATGTTTGCTTCTTGCATTTGAAGGCTTCCGCCACAGGTAGTATGCAATATGCAAGTCAAAATAAGTTCATTTTATTTCCCACGATGAGGTCCCAACTGTACTCCCTTTCAAATAAGATGTAAATAAATAAGAATGTTAAATTAAAGATAGGCATATATCGTCAATATAGAGACGAAAGTTCATCGAAAATTCAAAACGTCGATATTGCCACGATTTTTCTGCCATGATAAAAAAAATGAAGTATTAATCCACGAATATTCAAAACGTGGAAATATTTCGTGGAAAAATCCTCCCAAATGTATTAGTGCCTCCATCTCTGTTCTCCGTTAAGAGTTTTGCAGAGCCAAGTAACAAAAAGCCGAGAGTGTTTTCCAAAACACCATAAAAACCAAATAAGACACCATCAAAACGACAGTCGCAACTCTCGAGGCTCATTAAAAACCTAGGGCCTCGCTTTTTGTCCTTCTACCAAGGAGGTGTGACTTTAATACAGTCACATGGATGGCAGAAGGGTTGAGTTATGATTTGTCCTTCGCATGAAGATGTCACCATCGAAATATTAGTGCCTAAGTCGACCATCGTATAATCTTCAAACCACTTTTTGATGAAGTTTAAACCATATAGTTTAGCTTTGTAGTATAGTGTGATTTAGGTACAAGTTGTGTTTCTAAACCTTGGTGGCACTTGTTGCTTGTGAGCTTGTAGTCTGGTAGTCTAAGTTCCTTTTCCAAGCCAAGGTTGAACTCTTTAACCTGCACCAAGGAAAGACGACTTTTCATGCATTAGCCTGGGAGGCTAAGTAAGCCTACGAAACTTACTTATCAACTCTGTATAAACTAAACAAAACAACAAACAGTTGCTATGATAATACTAGAAAGAGAATGTATAAGCAATGTTGCCACAAGTTATTATCAACCAATATGTATGACATAGTATCAACCAATGGTCGTAAGAAAACATACTAACGATGCAATTTAAACCTATAAATTTTGCAGTTACTAAATCCTTTGTGCTTACGACAAAAGTAGAAAAAGTATAACATCTCTATAAATATTTTCTAGAAACTTCTAATATTAAAAACAATAAATAAATAAAAACATTTATGAATTTTTAAGATGTTACACCTATTATGACCAAAAAAACAATGGGGAAAATGAAATCTCGACATTACTGGAAATCAATGATTTCAACAATGTTTCCATATCATACGCCACCAAAACCATCAATTTAGGTGAAGGATTTATGGGTGATGTAAATGATGACCAAATTGAAATCAATTATTTCAACAATGTATTGACCGACCAGATTGGAAAAGCGATGGTCAAATATATGGCTAAATGACTACCGGATATCATACATCGCCAAAACCATCAATATCATATATGGCCATTGGCCGTTTGCTCATATTTTGCTCTTAAAGATAGTTTTCTCTATTTTTTCTATGAATGAATATTTTGATAAGTTTAAATATGTTTATCTCATATCATAAACCACCAAAATCATTAATGGAAATTCTTATATTTTTAATTGTATCTAAAGTAGCTAGATGTTCTACACCCTAGGGAGATGTTGTTAGCTAGATGATTTACAGCCTAGGGAGATGTTGTCATGTTATTAAGGTTATGCTACTCAAAAATAAAAAATAATTAAAAAATTATTGTACGCTTATAAATTTAAAAAGTAAAACCAAATAAAAGGTAGGCTCATAAAAAAATTAAAACCAAATCCATGTTGACTCATAAAAAATAAAACATAGATCAATCATAAACATAGATCTAAAAAAATCTATGTTGGCTCATAAGATAAAATAAAATAAAAAGAATATCTTAAACATAAATATATGAATCACGAGAGTGATCAAATTTTTTGAGGTGTAAATTTTTTTTAATGTGCAAAAAATTAAGATTAAAATAATTACACCTCAAACAATTGGATCTCTCTAGATGCTTGATAAATCTGTGTTTAAAATGGATATAAGCTAGTGTTTAAATCAATCCATGTAATGAGTGTTAATGTTAGACCATACTTAAACTCTTTCTTTTTTTTTCCAAAGAAAAAATTCGTAAATATATTATTCACTTTCAGTAGATGGTCCAATAGGTCCATTGTACAAAAAATAGCCAACTATAAAGTTGTCAAATACATCGATGTTTGCCTCATGAGGAGTACACAATATCATTAACAGGTCCAAAAAAATCCAACTGTTTAAAGTTGTTATTACATCAGGAAATACCCTAAAAAGGGCATTACTGTTCATCAATAATCATCAAGTCTGATCATAGCAGACTTTTTTTCATCATTCCTGATAAATCAGGTCAGATTTGTGAAAAAAATATAGAAGGTGATCACAAGCATTATAACCCAGAGCATAAGTAGCTGGCTATAATAGTCTCAGCAAGCAAAAAGTACTGTAATATATGCTGGAAAAAAACACAGCAGCAAAAAATTTGGCTTCCATGCCATCCAATGAAGTATTTTCATATCCAATTCATCAAATAATATGAGTCCTAAATAGCCCACAGGTCATGCTCTCAGAAATATGCTTGAAAATCACCAATAGATGAAACATAAATCAGCCGTAGCATCATATATCCAAAAAATCTAGAAATCCAGAAATCATAGTCCATCATGAGATCCATCATAGTCCATCAAGAAATCCATCATAAAAATCCATAAATCATAGTCCATCATGAAATCCATCATAAAATCCAGAAAATGCCCAAGCATAAAGCCTCCAAACCAGCAGGTAGATCATAAAGAACTACACCTGCAGAAGAAATGCTCACAAAACCTTTTTAGAAAACCTGAAAAGTTTCCACCAATGAAGTACCTCTCTGTTCACATATAATCCAAGATCCTTCGAGAATGTTGCCACCTGCTTTAGCCAAACTAACTGCTTTGAAATTTCGTTCCCTATAAATGTGTTTGAAAGACACATAATCCAGACTATCAGCTAAAAAATGAACATCTTGAAGAATCATGGCTAATTCAGTATTTAGTAGTCGATACTTACCAGTTGCCCAGTTTATGACTAACTGAGAATCCCCAAATACTTGAATTTTATCCAAATTATGCTGCCTAGTCAGCCTAAGAAGAAGCTTAAGTGCACATAATTCTGCATAATTATTAGTACCCAAGCCTAATCCTGCTTTGAAAGAAACATAATGGATATCAGATATGAACAATATACCACCAGCCCCACAAATCATTGGGTCCCCAGCTGCAGATCCATCAAAGTATCCCCATGCATTCAATTGATCAATGATTTCCACAAAAATAGATCTGATAGACACCGCAGATAAAATCTGTGGAAAGTTCTTTATCATACTTAAACTGAAACTTGATACTTGTGCAGGAGTAGTGACAAGATCCTCAAAACAAAACCTATTTCTTGCTTTCCAGATAAACCAGAGTACAATAATAGGTAAAGATTTGAAAGGAACCACATCTGGAATAAAGCACCAGTTTTTAAAACAATCAGACAGGGAATCTCCATACCATAAATTATTAAGTTTCAAATGAACCTCAATAATTAACCAAACTGATTGAGTAAAAGGGCACTCCACAGCAATATGAAAATTGAATTCACAGCTCTGCTTGCATAAAAAGCACCTACCAGGGCCTTCTCTACCCCTAGAACATAAAACATCCCAGGTCAATGCTTTACCAGAGAGAAGAAACCAACTAAGAATTTTAGTTTTAAGTGGACACTTCATCTTCCAGAGGACCTTCCACCACCAGATCGAATCCACTTCTCTGTTCAAAAGCTCAGCATAACCCTCTTTAGGAGAATATTTGCCAGTTTTAGATAAGTTCCAGATAAGGCAATCAACTGCGGGAGAGAGTCTAACATGACTAGACTTAAGAATGGCTATATAACCATTCCAAGCAACAATCTCAAGTGGATTAGTAAATCCAATAGAGTCTGCAGATAGCCAAGATTGAGACATCAAACCAGACATACAAGGAATTCCAATATCAGAAATGAGGTGAAAACCAGCCAAATGTAATCTGTCTAGCATAGGAACTGGAAGAGTATGTCTCCATTCAGATCTAGACCACGGCTCTAAACCAATACGAACATCCCTGCCAGCTCCAATCTTCCAGAAAAGAGAATTACCTATAAGATCAAATGCCCAAAGAACAGCTTTCCAACAAATAGAAATATTCTTTTTCTTTTTAGAAATAGATCTAATCCACTCCAGAATATTCATTGGGTAAATGTATTTCTGATATGCAATATTAACCCATAAACCCGAACCATGAATGATATTCCAGACATTTTTGGCTGCAAGTGCCTTAGCAAATAAAACCGGAACCTTAAGACCCCAACCACCCATAGATTTAGGCATAGCAAGTATCTTCCAAGAAATCCAAGGAAAACCAGCAGAGTTTTGTTTACCAGCCCAAGGAAAAGTAAAACAAAGCTTTCTAATTTTGTCTATGACACCCATAGGAACCCAGAAATGCATCCAATAAACTGGTAAAGCCTCTAAAACAACTTTTATCAGAGTCAACTTTCCACCTTTGGACAGCCAACGGAAACTCCAATTCTGAATCCTTTGTTCAACTTTAATAATCAACCAATCCCAATCCATAATAAGATATCTACAAGGTTTAAGATGAAACCCGAGATACTTCATGCCCTTTGCAATTCTATCAACAGGAAAACTGAATATATTCTGTAAAGTAATTACTTCAGATTCTTCCATACAGGAAAAATAAAGGGATGATTTATTATCATTTATTTGCATCCCAGATGCCTTACAGAAATGCAGTATATCTCATAAAGAGTGGAGAGAGATTGTTCAGAACCATCATTAACCATGACAATATCATCCACAAAAAGAACATGAGTTAAAACTATATCATTGCCAAAAGGTAAACCATGATAAGTCTCACAGTGTTTGGCATGAAGAATAGCCCTCCCAAGACCATCTACCACAATAAGAAACAGAAGAGGTGCCAAGGGACACCCTTGTCTGAGCCCCTTACCATATTTGGAAATTTTAGTAGCAACACCATTGATGAGCACAGAAAAAGAAACAGAAGATAGACTGCTCATAACCCATGCAATAAAATTTCCTGCGAATCCAAGTTTTGCAAGAATAACCCGAAGATATGTCCAACTGACTCGATCATAAGCTTTAGAGAGATCGATCTTAATCATGACAGCTTTTAAGGATTTGATATGCATAGAATGCATACCTTCCTGAATGAAACCAACAGCATCATAAATCTGCCTACTTGGTAAAAACCCGAACTGTTCCCCAGATATACATCTACCCAGAACCTTTCTGATTCTTATTGAGATAATCTTGCCAATAATTTTGTAAACAAAATTACATAAAGATATAGGTCTAAAGTCCTCAAAAGATGAAGGACTATCAACCTTAGGAATAAGGGCAAGAAAGGTAGAATTAAAAACACCTGGTATTTTTCCACTTGTCTGAGACACTTCAATGACTCTTAAAAGATCCTCGCCCAAAACCTCAAACAAGCATCTATACACCTCAACTGGAATACCATCGGGTCCGGGACTCTTATCATTTTTGCTAATGGATAAAATATGCTTGATATCTTTAATAGTTATAGCCTGCATAAGCTCATCATTTTCATCCTCTGTAACAGAAGATGGAAAATAACCAGCACTTTGAACAATATCTGGCAGATGGAGGTCAGCTTCTTCTTTGAAAAGGCTTCCAAAATGTTGAATCCCAGCCTCAGCTATAGCCTCAGAACCTTCCACAATATTTCCAGAATCATCATGAAGTTTCCAAATAGAATTGTGACATTTCCTATGAGCAGCATATTTGTGAAAGAAAGGAGTATTATCATCACCACAAATCAACCATAACGCCCTGCTTTTCTGGCGAGCCTCCTTTCCCCGAAAAAGTAATATAGAATTCTTGCGTGATTCAATCTCAATCAGTAATTCTTTATCAGCCAAAGATGTAAAGCCAATATGCCTATCATAAAATCTTTTCAACTCAAATTCAATGTCAACCAAATCTTTAATATTCTAAGCATTTTTATTTAGTGACCACTTAATAGAGATTGTTTTAATTCGTTTAAGATTCTCACTAAATTGAGCCGCAGGTGAAAGCAGACTCAGCAACGAAAGGCACCCAAGAATCTTTTAATGCATCAACCAAGTCATCATGATCCAACCACCCTGCATTAAACTTGAAAGAACTGTGGGCCTTAGGAGATAGAGAAGAAATTTGTAAAAAGACAGGTTGATGATCAGATACACCTCCACACCCAATCCATTGTTTAAGAAGGAAATTACAATCTAGGAAAGCAGCCGAAACTAATAGACGATCCAACCTTTTACAGATACCCTCATAACCAACTCTGCGGTTACTCCAGGTAGGCATAGACACCAGAGGATTAATGTCAACAATCCCCAAGCTATCCAACATATTGTGAAAAAATTTAGTTAAAGGATCAACCTGAGCTTTGACCCCCCAAATTTCTGAGAGACCCAGGGAAAAATTAAGATCGCCCCCAAAAACTAAAAAAGGCGACAAGAAAACTTCCATCTTGACCAAGTTAGACCAAAAAGATTCCCTGTCTAGATAGGGCGCATAAATATTAACAAAGGAAAATAAAAGAGCACATAAACCTGCTTTCATTGCCCATGCATTATGAAAAAGAAAATTACAAGACTTCCAGCCCAAAATAAGTCCTCCTGATCTGCCCATGGCATCCACCGAAATGAACTTCCAACCATGAATCAAATGTTCCAAATCCTGTACCAGAGCATACCCCTCAATCATAGTTTCTTGTAAGAAAATAACATCAGCTGAATTTTGTTCAATAAGTCTATGACCGCTAGTTTCTTGGGAAGACTAGCCAAACCCCTAACATTTAAGGTCAATAGGATCATAAGGAAACCTTGTTAAGGGCTGATGCTCTAAGCGCCCCAACATAGCTTGTCACAGAATGTAAATCTTTAACATCCCCAATCTGAACCTTATCTACTATCCAATACCCAGGTTTATCCTTGACAGGCCGGAATGTCTCCTGAACTGATTTCGAGCAGGAGCGAAGAAAATAGCCCTTGTTAGCAACAGGAGAGGCCTTGCAAGGAGAAACAAACCCCGAATCTTTTAGGGAGGATATAGTAGCAGAAGAGGATAGATTTTGGAAGTTACCAGAATTATCCAAAGAATTGAAAATGCTAAATGAAGTAAGAATGGCTAATGGATCAAGGATGGCTAATGAGTCAGGCTCAATGGATCCAGATTGCACATCCAAAATTTTATTAACAGACGGTCCAATCTTTACATCAGATTGATTTCCTCCATTAAGATTGTCTAATGAGTCAGGCTCAAAAAAAACAGGCATATCCATAATTTCATTAACAGATGGTCCGACCTTAGCATTAGACTGATTCCTTCCATTTTTTACTCTCCAAACTTTGGAAGATTTATTAAAAGATAGAGAACACTCATTTGCCAAATGTTCAAACCCATGACAACGGTAGCATCTAAAAGGAATACCGAGGTAATCCAGAGGCTGATGAAAATCACTATTACCCTTTTTTATAACCAGTTCAGCAGGTAATCCCAAATGATAGTCTAAAAGGACAAGAACCCGGCCCATGCAGCAAACCCCAGAAGTCAAATAAGTAAAATCAGTTTCCAAATGGGATCCCAAGGTATTACCAACAAGTTTGAAGAAATCAGAAGACAAGAATTCAAAGGGTAAGTTTGGAAGTTTGACCCAAATAGGAACTTTGTCATACCTTTCCTTCCTCGGATCAAATAAAGGAGACCAACGCTTAAGGAGAAGGCCATCTTTATCCCATCTCCAAACTCCTACCAGAATCTTGTCAGCATCAGCCACAGAAGAGAATTTAAAGGCTATCCATCCCCTTGGTAGCATAAAAATCTCAGGACTAGTACTAATTCCATCAGACCAAGCCATATCAGCCCACCTACGCAAAGAATCAGCATTGTAATTACGCCTTCCAAACCTCCCAACCAAAGTCAAAGCATTGGTGAGAACAATATCATTTAGAAGGATGTCTTCCCCCAGGGTCATCAAAATAGGACTAATCTTCTTAATGGATTTAGGCTGCCTCTTTTTAGCCTTAGGATTCCCCTTGCTGAAAGAAAGAGAATCATGCATTTGATCATTATCAGAATCTAGCGATCTAATAGAACCATGAATTACATCTGGCTTAGGAATAAGTCCCAAATCTGCATTTAATCCTTCACTGACCACTTGATCCAATCCACCTGCCTTAGGACTGACCAATGAACAATCTCTTTTTTCGACCTGAAAATCTGATCCTAAGGGATAGCAATCATTGGCACCCTTGTAATCGCTCTTCAAAATACCCAAAGAGTCCGAATGGGGCCCCAATCTCAAAGAGGAAAGTAAATTCCCAGCTAAAAAACTACTCCCAATGCTCACAGGGCCATGTCCAATGACCTGCGAATCCAAAGGATTAGTAATGGCTTTCGAGGCAGAAAGGACATCCACAGGACATGGATCAGAACCGGTTTCAACCATATCAGAAACCTTTGATATAAACCCCTTAGGGTCTGTAAAAATAACTGGAAGACCATTCCCATAACCAACAGGCCCTTCTACCAACGGCTCAACAAAATCAGAGACTGACGATACCAATTCCACAGCATTAACCTCATAAGATAGAGAGGATGGTTTAATAAATCCATCTCTCTTAAAACCCCCAACCAAGCAAGAGGAAACCTGACACCCATTCTCCAAGCAATCCTCCCGCAAAGGAGAATATAGCGCAGATAAACAAGATTCCTCACCAGAACCTAGCCGAGAACATGACAGATGTCCCATTGGAGAAGAAACAAAAGGACAAGCATGTAAAGGACACAGCTTAGGCAAAGAAAAATCTGTCTTGGAACATCCATCCAAATCCAAACAATCTACTGCAAGCTTTAACCTATCCGATACAGAGTCAACTAAAGTTTCCAGAGCTGGAGCGGACCCCAAGTCTCCCAAATTACACAAAGAAGGCATATAGGACGCTGTAACCCTTTTCTCCACACCCAAATCCTGCTTGTAACAATGCAGGCAACCTGGCGGAGTACGAGCCAGAGTTTTCATCGCACGAAGCGACATTGCTTACACAAATGGTCAGGTCCCCCAACCCAGACCAAGAATCATCAATAGCCAACCCAGCCAAAGATCCCTGTAAAGAGCAAAACAAACAGAGCAAAACAAGCCTTCACCAATCGACGACAGTAATTACAACTGTCAACTCAAAGCACAGGCAACCTAAACTGAAAACACGAAAAGTCGAGGAGGGCCTGCTATACAACCAAGAAGAAACAGACCTTAAGGTCAATAAACGGCCAAGATGCACCAATAGCACATACACCATTACCTTATTCACTCATCTCGAACCAACTGAAAGGCGGAAATCGGCTAAAAGAACCCGCATAGACCCCTGTAAGTGCGTCACAAAGAGATAACCATGCCTTCGCCACAGAGATTCAATCAATAACCCATCACCCGAATACCCAAAAAACCCATACAATCAGACTCAAGCATGGGCACTACACAGCAAACACTACTGCAATGGTATTACACAGCAAGCACAACTGACGAGCAAAAGCCATGTCCATAGGCCAAGAACCTCCAAAATAAGCCAAACCCGAAAAAAGCTGAACAAGCTTAAAACCCGCTCCCAAAAACTAGAAACTGATAAACACAGCTCGCTAACAGGAGAAACCAAGTGCAAAGTATACGAAGGAAAAACCGAGCATACCTGAAGATAAGCTTGGAAACCACAATGCAGAATCAAGCAGACCCACCGAATGCTGAAATCCACCACCACAAGAGATGGACCAAAATCACCAGATAAAAATGCAGTGAAACCACCTGCGAGAGCCAAGATAACCTTCACCTGCACCTCAAGATACAACGACAACCTACAAGAGCCGAGACGGCCTTCACCTGCTTCTCAAGCTACAACCTGCAAAAGCCGAGAGCCGATACGGCCTTCACCAGCGCCTCAAGCTGCGCTAAAAAACCACATGCCCTAACCAACAATTCCCAAAACCGCTGAAGAGCAAGACATCGCCAGCAACAGAGGGCACTTACCACCTTATCACGGACAATAAGTACACTGAGGTCACCAGAATCGAAGATGGCCAAATCAACGGCCAAGATGAACTACCAGATGATCAAAAAACTGGTCAAGAAACACCAGCACCTTCGCCAATCAATACCCTAGCTCAGGCACACTCAACCAGCAATCAACAAGGAACCCTATCGCAGGCTCACTCAACCATCAATGCAGAATCATGCAAACCCACCGAATGCCGATTCCTCCACCTCAAGAAATGGACCAAAGTCACCAGAGATAAACGCAGTGAAACCACCTGCGAAAGCCAAGATGGTCTTCTCATGCGCCTCAAGCTAAAAAAGACAACCTGTGAGAGCCTAGATGGCCTTCACCTGCGCTTCAAACTCCTGCGAAAGCCGAGAGTCGAGACGGCCTTCACCTGAGCCTCAAGCTGCGCGGAAATGGAGCAAAGAACCCTCCAAAACGAAACAAGAAATCTCCAACCAAAACGGTAATAGCGAAGGCCGAAACCACAACAAGAAAACCGACTCCACAATAAAGTAAAACTCTATCGCCAGAGAAACCACATGCCCTAACCAGCAAGCTGATGGAATGGAGCTAATGAAGCTGAAGGCATAGCCCAAAACCGCTAAAGAGCAGGTGCCAGCAACAGAGTACACTTACCGCCTGCATAAGGGTTCACAACATTCCAATTTGCAGCTCCCTCACCGCAACAAAAAAATAAACCAAAACAAAAACTCGCTCACACCATAAAACCATGCAATTACTACAGTGTATAACGTGGCAAATAGACAGCTCCAATGATTTAAAGCGTCGACAGTACAATAAAGAGCAGCAGTAAACCAACAATCATACGGTCGCACGGACAAATAAAACACAGAGGTCACCAGAATCGAGGATGGCCAAATCAACGGCCACGATTACATACCAGATGCTCGAAAATCGATCAACAAAACTCCATTAAACCTTCACCTTTACCTTTGCCCCAATTCACTCAAGCCCAAACATACCTACCAAGTTATTTTGAGTATCAAACTTGCTCAACTTAAACTCTTTCACTTAGCAAAGAGTGCATTAATAATATACTTTATCTTTATTTGGTCTACACTCCAAAAACTTATGTGTGTATAATTTATAATTTATTAAGTTCAATTATAAATTGTTAATTTTAGAGGATCGATTGTTTTGAATTAGTTTTTGACATATAGTTTAAATATATTACATATTAAATTGAATTTGGTTGACTATGATAATACTTGCTAACAGAATTATTTCAACTAGATTTAACAAAAACATTAAAAAAAAACTTTTAAATTAGAATTAAAAAACAAATTTATTCGGGACGCTTCTCACCAAGCTCTTTGAGCATAGGAATACATTTTTAAAACAAACTAATTAATTCGTTTATTTAGGTTCAATAGACCAAAGTTTGGTCTCAGTGGACGTTAACCATCATTATCATCATCATCACATGTTAATTAGTAAATTTGATAATATATAACTTTTTACCAAGTAAATTCAATTTTAATATAAAAATCACAAATTTTATAATTAACAATGGTAACTCGTTTACATCTCAAAAGCCATAATAATAATTTTATTAGTAATAATATTATTAAATATAATAAATAAAGATAATAATTTTTTTGTTTTTAAACAAAAACGGTTATATT
The DNA here is from genome assembly GCA_001517045.1 of Pseudotsuga menziesii. Classification (NCBI taxonomy): domain Eukaryota; kingdom Viridiplantae; phylum Streptophyta; class Pinopsida; order Pinales; family Pinaceae; genus Pseudotsuga; species Pseudotsuga menziesii. Next base: position 192,592 of record LPNX010719947.1, on the reverse strand, counting down.
AAAAGAGTAGTGGTATAACCATTGTTAGTTAAAACCACATAGTTGGAGTTCCCTTATGGAAGCGGCAAATTCAAGTGCCCTTATGGGAGCGGCAATCATAAGTCCAAAACCAACCCATATTGTTCAGATTTTACATGATGAAACTATGAGAAATACTAAAACTAGATACTAAAAACGACTATGAATAGTAAACGCCAAAACAAAACCAGAGAGTACATGCATTAGCAAGCCTTTCTATCATGACGATAGGAGGAGCCAGAATCTACCGCTACTTCTAGCTTAACCACCTTCAGCTCCAGTTTTTCCAACTTGATTTCCAATTCTGCAAGAAACTTCGTGAACGCTTGTTCAGTTTGCTTGATCGAGAGATCAAATTCTTTCCTTAGCTGGGCCATCAAATTCTTTCCTTAGCTGAGCCAAATCCTGATCAACATTCGCCAGTCGACGCCCTCCTTCCGTGTCCATTCTGTTTAGCAGGCGGTTCATTCTCCTCATCCCCTTTCTGATATCCCGAATATCATCTTCCACTTGCAGAGCTAAAGGGGAGGACGCAGTGGACTCCGAAGACGTGTCCATGGGAACAAAAATGAACCAAATTCCGACATCACCTGTAACTCCTGTAAACCTGCAAATTATCCAACGACAAGGAAGACAGAGCCATCCGCCACCTTGTTTAATACCATGCTTATCACTCGTCATCATTCCAATTGATGCGGAAGGATGAGAGATCTTCGGAATGCACAAAAGGACTGGATTAGAAGCATGCCAAATAGGGGTGACGGGAGACGGATTGGAGAGAAGCCTGAACCGTGTGGATGAAAACCCTTCAACCATTAATCCAGCGCGTGCCACATGCAAATGCCCACGCGCCTTCACATGGTTCCAAGGATTGCCACTGGAGAGGAAGGGACACTCCACGTGTTGAGGGGGAGCCCACGTGGTAGACCTCGGAGAAGGCCCCTTGGGACTAAGGAAGAGGGACATATGGGCAAACATAAAATCAAGGGCTAAGGAATAGGGCAGCAGGACCTAGTTGCGTTCAGCAAGAGGACTCCTTTGTCTAAGTTGGATGCTAGGTTCGTGGCCAAGTCGACCAAAGTATTATGTTTCCCGAGGACATGAAAACAATCGATTTTCTAGAAGAAGGAGACAACGCTTTGAATTTTCCTTAACAGGTGATGAATTGTCAACTCCGTGGGAGGGATGCTTGTCGTGAGAGCCTCGATAACAAGCCTATAGTCTCCAATAACCACAATGTCATTGAAACCTTGAGCTTTGGCAAGTTGAAGGCCTTGCCATAGGGCCAGAGCTTCGGCCATATTGTTTGATTCGAGTCGAAGACCCCAAGAATAGGACATTTCTTGTTTTCCTTCGCGGGTAATGAAAACCCCTCCCCTGCCGCCCTTAAAGATAATAATAATATATAACTTTTTTCCAAGTAAATTCAATTTTAATATAAAAATCACAAATTTTATAATTAACAATGGTACAAAGAATATGACCAACGCGTTTACATGTCAAGAGCCATAATAATAATTATTAGTGATAATATTATTTTAAATATAATTAATAAAGATAATAATATTATTAGTA
>LPNX010719947.1:167779-178121 GCA_001517045.1 Pseudotsuga menziesii | reverse complement strand
CTCGAGTTACACATGTAGGCTCAAGTAACCACACTGGGGTGCTGATGACCCACCTTTACAATTAGAGGGGACTACCTCATGACTCTTATTAGTTCTTCCAGTTAGGAGCATCGGGGTACAATGTAATACAAGTGGTTCTCCCGGTTGGACCATCGGGGACCACAAAAGATACATAAAGAGTATTCTTCGAAGTTACAATATTTCAACACCCATAAGGCTAACATTCCCCCTCGCAATCACAAATTTATGTATATGTATAAGCTAAGCAATAAACACTGATGTTGAATTTGATATGTTGGATATTTCAGAAGTCTTTATCTATGCTTCATTGAAAAATATGCATGAAAAAACGTCAAATTTGGATTCTAAATGATTCATTTGAAATGAAATTGAAGAGAGCTGAATTTATGGAGTGAACAACTGCCATGTCTGAACATTCCATGTATGCTTGACAATTACATCATTTACCAAGTGATTTATCTAGAAGAGGTTGGTGTCTTCTGCTAATTGGTGAACATATAGTATCACCATTATACAATCATTGAATCACTGAAAAGACCCCTGGATATTTCAACATTTTTATGTGTTGATCAACATGCCAATACATCATGTATTTGAGTCTGTCACCTTCATACTTTTGTTGTTTGTTTCCCATTTAGAAATTTTGGGGTATGTCATCTACAAACTTTTGTTTCTAATTTGACAATTTGAAGTATGTTATCTACAATCTTTTATCCATCTTCATAGTAGTGTATCGTATTCTTCCATCTACATATTTTTGTCCATATTCAGATTTTTGTTTCAGAGTCTGCCATCTATAGACTTTTTTTGTCGAAACTTGAAGAATGACAACCATTATCAATATTCCCCCCTTTATCAGCTAAAAGGTGAGAAGATATGGGTTTTCATGTGGGTTACCCTGAACCAATTCACCACTGTATCATAACTACTCCCCCTTTAAAAAGAAAATGTATTTTGTAAATGTACCATCCCCTTTAAGATGCAAGAGAGTACCATTTAGATTTCAACTCAAAGTGGGCATGTGGAAACATCCACATGTTATCTCATCCCGTGAGGGCCATGCTCAAAATATACACCATAAGGGGACCAATGGAGTTATATTCTATCAAAAAATATTATGTGGTACAAGATGAGTCTTTACTCGAGATTGTACTCTTCGGTAAGATGGATGTAACTTCTTGGTTGTTGATGTCCATTGCCAAGGATTGATCCACCCATACTGAATCTTTAATCTTGTAGGCTTGTTTCTCTTGTAACATTTTTCTGATGCATGATTACATTTTCCACAATGCTAACAAGGAAGGAGATCAAAACATTGATCTTCCATATGACCAATTCTTTGACAATATTGGCACTTGACACTTTGAAGCTTAACTAGAACAGGTGAAGTCAAATTTTTATAAAGAAATCCTGCACTCACAAATTGAATTGGTTTGGAGTAGTGTGGAATATGAAAAGTTAGATCATTTTCATATCTAAGTCATGTTTTGTGCTAGTTGTTAATAATTTATTCCCGAGGTCTAATGATGGGCTTGGAAAGAGTGTTCTGCATCAATTGTCTTGAAGTCTGTGAAGTTTGATTAGCTACATGCTTTTAACATACCTCAGATTTCAAACATAAAAAAAAAAGAATTTATATAACCATATATCTTCAGAAAAATTAACAAAATACCTAATTGTTATGAGGCATTACAAACAAAATAGAGAGTTCAAAGCATAACCCTGGTCATATGAAGAAACCATTTTCCAAATAGAATAGATTTCCAAACAAAAACTCAAAAAGTTAAGTTACTATTATTTCGCAAGAACCATTCCATAGTTCTGATTCCGCGTTCCACGTTCTACATTATCCTTTTCACTGTAAAATCCGTGAACCAGAAAAATAAGGTGTGATAGAGTCCTTCGAACCACTTTTCGCCTTCTTCCTTCCGCCTTTCTCCCTTCCGCATTCCGCTGCAGAATTCGAAAATTGGAACTCAATGAAACAAACACCTTCTCCAGGGTACTTTTTCTTTCTACCTTCTGACTTCCACCTTTCCGCCTTCTGCGGCGGACCTCGGAAGTCGAAAACTGCATGAAACGATCACTTGATATTTCAGCTTTCTGCCTTCTGCTATGGACCTCAAAAATTGAAAAACCCACAAAATGAACACTTTTCTTTTCTACCTTTTGCCTTCCAACTTCCTCCTTTCTGCCTTCCATTGTATACCTCGGAAATCAGAAAAACAACCTTTTTCCTTAACCTTTTTCCCATTTTCCACCTCTCGCCTTCTGCAGGAGGATTCTGGGATGTGAAAAACACCAAATTATGTCAAATTGGATTTTATACCTTACACACCATTGATTTTTTGTGGCTTAAGTCCCGACTGTTGATCTGATTCTTTGTGGATTCAACAATGAAACCTTCGTGACCAATATCAGTCGTTGATCTTCTTTGTAGATAAAATATCTATAGTCGATCTAGTTCTTTGCGGATTCCACAACGAAACCTCCGAGACTATTAACAGACGTTGATCTTCCTTGCGTATGCAATCTTCACCATTGATCTACTTCTTTGCGGATCGACATCTAACTCACTCAGGAAGACTCAAGCCTGTAACAAATTCCTTTGGATAAAAAATTTGCACCTACTCTCTGTTGTTAATTAACTTGCTAGTTGAATCAGCAAAATGGCTTGTTAATCGTCTGATTAGTGTCCCCACCAAATATATGGTGGACTTCAAAACTATGAAGTTCATTCCATAAATATTTCACACAACAAAAGTTTTTCACAACCCGCAACTTCTCCCAACGAAATCCATGTGGACCGTCGATCTATTTTATGATCGATCTCGGTCGTAGATCTCGATCTTAAATTCCAGTGATCACTTCTGATTTCATAGCCCGACCCCTTGTATATCTTCCTCGCTCTTTCTCCAGTGAAATGTCCTTATCACCATCGATATTCTCCAAGATCAATCCCCACCGCATGATGTATGGCGATTTGTTTAGGCTTAACTCGGGCACAACTTCTGTCTGCGAAAATCATTTTCAACCATAAATCTATCGAAGATACAAGTTCTTTAACTTCCTGTAATATTTGCTAAAATGATCAGTGAAATGATCAATTCCTTCTGCAACACTTCTCACAGATAGGATTCAATCTCATACTCTATACATAAATTTTAAATCTAGTCTATGTTGTTGATGTAATTGTAACTTCGGAATGTAATCACTTGTATTTCTTATCTATTGTAACCCGATGTTCATTCCGGGATGTATTGTAATGTATTTGAGTCATGTCATAGCCTGATATTTATTCCAGGAAGTTTCTATAATGAGAAAGTCATGTCAATTCATTGTGGGTAACACTCCTATTGATCAAGGGTTAAAGTCCCCACAGTTGTGGGGCCCTTGGGTTATTATACTATCCTAGTGAAGTCGACCCTAGGATAGTCATTGTAAGCCGGGGAAATAGTCCCCACCATTGTTTTACCCTCCTATTGGTCAGAGGAGGCAAAGTCCCCACAAGTGGTGGGGCACTAGGGTTATTAGACACTCCTAGAGATGTCGACTCTAGTAAGTAATTGTTAAGTGAGGCCGACATGTTGGAGTGCACTTCAAGTGAACGGAAGAATATAAATAGAGAGTGAGAGCCTCTCTATTTATCACTTGCAACACACATCACTCATTCACTCAAGTGTGGTGCATTAGTGAGGAAGGAAATACATTGGGACGAGACAAGAAGAAGACTACTGCTGTCGGGAGTGCATCTTACTGTTTTGGGCTTTTACTGTTTTGGTGCTGATTCTATCTCTGAGGAAGTTGCGGGGTTTTCTCCTTTATGTTTTCCCCGAGGAAAACTCTTTGTGTCTCTTGTCTCTTGTGATGTGCTTATGTTTTATTGATGTTCTTGTTATTCTCTAAGTGAAAAGATCCTAAGATCATAATGCTAGCTTATATGATGAAAAACTAACATGGTATCAGAGCTAACCTAAGAAGAATACATTGTGCAGCTACAGAAGCTAGGGCTTCTTACTTTTTGGGTCTCTCTCCACAATCCATTAGCAAATGAATGCTAGGATGACTCTCCATTGAAGTGCGCATCTTTCTGTCGAAGCAGAATTCGATTCCGAGCATTTTCAGTTTTCGATGTGGAAATTAGGGCTTTCTACAGAAGAGGAATTTTTGAGTGATACCAGCATAGGATTTATCTCCTCATCAAAACCGAATTTTAGAGACCTGGATCAAGAAATTCGGTTGGGTGAAACTCCAGGAAAGTCAAACCCTAGTTTGACCCCGAGCTAGAAAAACCCTAAATACTAAAACTGCTAATTTTTGGTGCATTCGCTATATTTTAAGGTTGGCGAAGTCTTAGAAGATGAAAATTGTAGGGGCTTAATATAAAATTCTGATGAACACTATGTACAAAAAGAATCCTTAGATTCGCTATATTCTGGGAGATATGATCCCTCCAAGTTGGGATTCCAGCCTCTTCCAGAATTCATCCCTAAACAGGATACCTGGGGAGAATTGCAATATATTGGGCTACAGAGGTCCAAATGGAATTCCTGAAGATGTTCCAGAAAGGGCACGGACTTTAATTTCGTTGGTCCAAATATTAGACTCAGAATATCGACTAGTGACACGTGGAATGCCGTACAACTTCACTATTCTGAACAGTCCTGTAACAGGTCACCTTGATAAAAGGATCATAAATCCCAAATGGTGACACCAATTCTGATGAAACCTATGGTGTTGGATCAGGGACATGTGAGGTTACCTCAGTGATAAATTTCATACATAGAGGAGCATAAATTTCGGAGATATCATAGAAACAGTAACAGGAATGTCTGCAGAAGAAATTAGAAGATTAGGGCTTCCTGTTCCGGGAGCTTCCCTCCACTGTTTTCAGAAAAGGAGTACATTGGACAACTCCATTTGAATAGATCTATCTGTCTATCCAATCAGATATAAAATATTCCAAGTTTTGAAAATTAGGGTTTCTGTGACAAACTCTAGATCAGCTAGCTCCGGAACTAGGACGGACACCTCAAATCGGTAAGATCTAATCCTTTGCTATTTTCATTTGAGGTTCTCATTTGAAAGTCATCTATCACATCAGCCTGATGACAAGATTTGGGAAGTTGACAATTTCCAAGCCTAGAAGTATATGATCTCTCTGAATAAAATGAATTGGACACCTACATGAGTAGAAAGGTTCCAGTTTCAGAGGGAGATGAGGCTAGAAGCCTTTCACAAGAAGATCATGGTTGATTCAGTCATGGATCAACTTGTACTACAAGTGTCTTCCTTAAAAACACCAAAGATGTTTTGATTCCTTGACCAAGATATTTGAAGGGAAGAACAGAAATCAGAATATGACCTTAAGAAACCAGTTGAAGAATGTGAAGATTCAGAATGCAGAGACCATGCAGTCATAAGAGTCTCTCAAATCAAGAACAACTTGAAGCGATAAAAGAAGAAGTCAAGAATGCAGAAGTGGTAATGGCCACCTTGAATGGCCTCCCAGGATCATGGAATTCATTCATTCAAGGAATGTCTCCCAGAAGGAAGTGATTACTTTCAGCAGACTTTGGGAAGAAGAAGAAGCTCGACTCATAAGAAGAGAAGAAAAGATGGGAGCAATTGAAGATCAAGATCTCACCATCGAAAGAAGATCCCTCAAGCGATGAGGAATGTGAAGAACTCAACTCTTGAAGCACCTCTTATCCTCCTTAGCATTTGGATGAAGAAGACGATGAAGCTGAAGACTCAAGAACGAGTCTACCCACGAAACAAATAAAGATAAATATTCAATTGTCATTTCATGTTATTGTTTTGTTATGCATTTGTTGATATTCAATTGATGTATTATGCATGATAGGATGTTTGCATTAATGAAAGTATACTACTAATATGCATGTGATGGGTAAGTAGCTCATGGTGCTATACAACTCTCCATTGCTACTTATCTAGAATGAAACCTCTTTGCTGACATATTGATTTAGTGCACAATCGCAATGTTGTCCTGGTAGAGATGGAAGGCATCTAGAAAGTTTCAGTGAAATATGGATGAATGTTGTATTGGCTAAAGTAGTTGCATGATCATATATTTATGCATAAGAATTTTCCAGTATGAATATTCCTTATGAAATGTTTCTAACCATACAAATGCATTTGACTTGTAGGAAAGATCGCATACATAATCGCCTACAAGCAAAGAAGAATGAAGACTTGTTCCGAAGAACAAGTGACGACATTTCAAAATGAAGAATAATATGATGAGTGCAGTGACATCATTGATGCAGAACCTTCTATCCACCAAGATGAAAGGGAAGACCAGTCCAAGAAGAATGATGTCAGGGTGCAGTATCAAGACATGAAGAGAAGTTCATAGTTCCATCATGCAATAGATGGAAACATCATGGGATACAAAGCAAGATTCGTAGCACGAGGATTCTCACGAAAAGAAGGCATATACTACAAAGAAACATTTACAGCTACTAGAAGTGAAGTCACATGACATGATCATGTGTGCAAATGAAAGAAGGCCTTGTACAAGTTCAGAATACACCCATGGGATAACACATACATGATAACCGTTGCTACAAGGTTGATAAAGGATGACAAGCTCACAGATGGATGTGAGAAGAACTTTTGGAAAAGTTCAAAATAGAGGATCTTGGTATCCAATGATCCTAGATAGACACTACTTGTCACTCTGGTACAGAATGTTCAGTGCATAGAGTACAGAAGACAGAGGGAGTATGATGCTCCGCTTCAGAGGGAGTGACTACAGAATATCTTAAGGTTCGACATGGTACGACAGGATGGAAAAATTACTGATGACTCTAGGCTTTACTGAGAGTAAAGTGGATTCCAACCTTTGCTTCAAGGTTGAAGGTGGAAGACCAGTGATGCTCCTGTTATGTGTCGATGCACTATTTTCTAGGCATGGAGGTGTGAACAAGGGAAGTATGCAGTAGAGATCCTGAATAGGTTCACGATGATGGACTGCATGACCACACCTATGGCATCGAACTTGAAGTTGTTAAGTGATGCTTCATCAGAGATGGTTGATGCTACGATGTATCGTCAGATGCTTGGGTCCTTGATGTACCTGACGAACACGAGACCAGACATTTGGTTTGTTGTGAACACCTTGAGCCAGTTCTTGACAGATCCGAGAAGTGTTCACTTGATTGCTGCAAAGCATATTTCAAGGTACCTAAAGGGTACAGTTGATTATGGGCTCAAATACGATGCAAATCAAAAGATTAACCTAGAAGCTTGTGTTGATTCAGATTGGGCAGGTAGTGCCATCGACAGGAAGAGTACTTCGGGAAGTTGCTTCAGTATGGCATCAGGTGTGATCTCTTGGTTTAGCAGGAAGCAATCCTGTGTGGCACTGAGTACAGCTGAAGCAGAGTATGTCGCAGCTTGTTCAGCTAGTTGTGAGGCAGTATGGCTATGGAAGCTACTGTCTGATATATTTGATCTCCAGTTGGATGCTACTTGTATACATTGTGACAACCAAAGTTGCATGAAGTTGTCAGAGAATCCAATGTTCCATGACAAGTCGAAGCATATCGAGATCAAGTATCACTATATCGGGGATATGGTGCAGAGAGGAGTAGTGAAGCTCCAGTATGTTGCGACGGAGGAATAGATAGATGATGTATTGACGAAGCCATTAGCTAGGCTGAAGTTCGAGTACTTTAGGGAGAGACTTGGTGTTCTTCAGATTGAGGTTCCCTCCAAGAGAAAGTGATGAGACCCATAGCCATTCTGACATGGTGAGAGGATTGGTTCCTTCCATGGTCAGATGTAAGGGCTGAGCCATTCTGTCATGGTGATAGGGTTGCTCCCTTCCATGTTAGATATGATTGCTGGCCATTCTGTCAAGAAGGACATATGTAAGGGCAATTGCCATTCTAGGAATGGAGGCACCTGGTTAGTTACCAGGATCACTCAGTGTAGGACTGAGTAGCCATTTTGATGTGATAGAGGGATGTGTTCCCACTTGATTAGATGTAAGGGCTGAACCATTCTATCATGGCTAAAGGATTAAGTTCCTTCCATGTCAGATGTGAGTGTTGTCCATTCCGACGAGCAGGTCGGATGTAAGGGCAACTGCCATTCTCTAGGATAATGGAGGCGCCTGGTCAGTTACCAGGTAGCTCAGTCGAGGAATGGGGGCCATTCTGATATGACTGCTGGGATGTGTTCTTGTAGGATCAGATGTGAGTGCAATCCCTTCCATCACTGTGACCAAGATGTGTTCCTGCCTGGATGGATGTAAGTGTGGAGCCTTTCTGGAGCGACTGAGGGATGTGTTCCCACATGCTCAGATGTAAGTGCAGGAGCCTTTCTGGAGCGACTGAGGGATGTGTTCCCACATGCTCAGATGTAAGTGCAGGAGCCTTTATGGAGCGACTGAGGGATGTGTTCCCACATGCTCAGATGTAAGTGCTGAAATCTCTCATCACTATGAGTAGGATGTGTTCCATCCTGGATGGGAGTCGTTCATCATTGTGGTAGGATGTGTTCCGCCTGGGTGAATGTGTGGAAATCTTTCATCATTGTGGTAGGATGTGTTCCAGCCTGGGTGAGAGTCTTCCATCATTGTGGTAGGATGTGTTCCCACCTGGATGGATGTGCCTTTATGATGAGTAGGTCAGATGTAAGTGCAGAGCCATTTCACAGATGGTAGTAGATGTGCCTACCATGCTGGTGAATGTGAGTGTTGAGCCTTTCTGATGTGATTATAGGATTGGTTCCTATATGATCAGATGTGAGTGTTGGGCGTGCCTTTCTGACGAGTAGGTCAGATGTAAGTGCTGGGCGTGCCTTTCTGACGAGTAGGTCAGATATAAGTGCTGGGCGAAGACCTACATGGAGGCTAGGCCTACAACCAGCATGAAAAAGGGCTGGCTCTGTAGAACTTCCTGTGACTAGAAGAATCATCAGATAACACCAGGGATGATCTAGATCGAGCGATGATTGAGATCTAGTGATGACAACCAGGGATGATCCAGATCGAGTGATGATCGTGATCCAGTGATGATGATCCAGATCCAGTCCAGTGATGTTGATCCAGATCGAGAGATGATCCAGATCCAGTGATGATGTTCCATGATGATCTAGATCGAGTGATGATCCAGATCTAGTGATGATGCTCCATGATGATCTAGATCGAGAGATGATCCAGATCCGATGAAGATGACTTGAAGATGAAGATGACTTTGAATATGACAAAGACCTGACGATGACCTAGATGATACATAGAAGAAGACTCATGCTGATAAATTGTGTCAAGAGAATACCTTCCTATTTGTCAGGTAGAATAACTCCTGAATTCATTTATTCCATTGCAAAATCATTTATTTATACATTACATATGCTAGTTGAGTTTCATCTTCCGACCAACCTTTTCAGCTTCCTACATAACTATTCATTTTCCTTTATTTTTTTACAAAATATAATCCCAACGGATTATATTCCAACAATCCCCCCCTTAATCCGAAGGGGTGTTAGTAAGTCCGAGCATGTTTCTGAATCTTTCAATTTTTTCTCGTCCAAGCGCTTTGGTGAAGATGTCTGCAACTTGATCATTTGTGGAACAATGTCGAACATGGACTGTCTTGGCCTCTACATGATGTCGAATCAAATGATACTTTGTGTTGATGTGTTTGGTTCGATCATGGAATATGGGATTCTTAGCCAGCTTGATTGCAGAAGTATTGTCGATCAATAATGGAGTGGAGTTCTCTTGTTTTTCTTGCAAATCTTCAAGTATCTTCCTGAGCCATACTATTTCTTTCGTTGCTTCAGCTGTAGCCACATATTCTGCTTCTGTTGTTGAATCTGCCAGAACTGACTGTTTACGTGATCTCCATGAGACAGCTGCTGATCCAGGACTCATAGTGTATCCAGAAGTTGATACTCCTGTCTCCTTATTGCCATCAAAATCTGAGTCTGAGTACCCAATAGGTTTGAATTCATCCACCTTAGAGTACTTGAGTCCAACGTCTTGAGTCCCCTTCAAGTATCTTAAAACTCTTTTTGCAGCTGACCAGTGTCCTTCACAAGGTTTATGCATGAACCTTGAAAGTATGCTAACAACATAAGAAATATCTGCTCTAGTTGTTCTAAGGTAGATAAGTCTTCCTACAAGTTGTCGATACTTGGTCGCATCCTCAAATTCTTTTCCTTCGCTTGATGTGAGCTTCATTTTCTGTTCCATTGGAGTAGAGATAGGGTTGCGTTCTGTCATGCAAAAATTGTCTAGTAGTTCTCCAACATATTTTTTCTGAGATAGGAATATGTACTTAGCATC